>JABCKM010019873.1:0-16549 GCA_018221805.1 Rugosomyces carneus
TAAAGACAAAATTTTCTTCTCTATTGCCTTCGTTATATCTGGCTGTACAATTTATTGATCATGTACAAGTAAATGTGAACTGGTGAATGATGACGTCGGTCATTGACAACGTGACTATATTTATTCCGCTGCAGCGGTGCAGCCCTGTACTGCACACGCACCGTTTCAATATTTTACATTCTCCATGGAAGCGGAAGCGCTGGTATCTGGTGAGAGGCATCCGTTGCTCTCGTTGGTGTCAGCCTGCTTTTGGGTCATTCGTACGTCACTTGGGGTCTAGCGAGCGCCTTTATTCGAACTGACCGTCTTAGTATGGGTATTATCATGTGCGAGAGCGCTGGTCGCACTCATAACGATAACAGTGCCTCGGTACATATACTCTATCTTATCATATTCGATGACCTTAACGGTGTGTTAACGCTAATTGATGTTCGCTGCACCATCTTGCTGATATCACTGCTCAAGCTTAACTTTTGGAACTTTGCTGTTCTCTTTGTCTTATCTGCAATCGCCTTGAACTACTGGATCCGCTTTCGCTATCTAAATGACTATACACAACTAAAGGAGCCCCCGCTCGTCAAACCAGACGTTAATGAGCTTCATCCCGATATTAATACAGGTTAGCTGGATTCTATCACGCCCTACTCAAACTAATAAACCTGATACTTTAAAGATCCTCCCCCCACATTCCATAATTACCTCGACGATTTTCTTCAAGCCGTCCGCGTTTTCGGTTTCGTAAGTTGCCATCTTATGCGTCGTACAACTCGATTGATGCCAATGTGTCGTTCTCCAGTTGGAAAAGCCTGTATGTGTAATTTGGAATAACTTGGGATTAGAAAAGGCGGGTGACATGTCAAACTCTCTTCCAGGTCTTCCATGAACTCGCTCGGCACCTGCAAACACGGCGACTCATCGCAGGAGACAGCATGTCTCTTGACCAGGATAAAAGTTTTTACTGTGTAGTCGATGGCATGGTACAAGTATTTGCTCAGACTGGTCAAAACACAGATTTACGACAGAGTTCGTGGGATCACGAAGACATGAATGGATATCAGTTGTTGAATGAGGTTGGAAGTGGTGGTACACTGTCGAGCCTGTTTACTATTCTCAGTCTCTTCACGGAAGATGTAAAAATGAGCTGGCAAGATGATCCTCCTGTTGTTGTTGAGCGGTTTACCGAAGACGACTTCAACCCGACTTCCCCGCCTGCCCTTCAACGTCGAGATTCCGATATCTCCCATCTTGACCTTAGCGAACGTTCTAAATCACAGGCGCGAAGGTCGTCCACCTCTTCTTCGACTTCGACGATTCATGCTGCAGGAATATTGTCGCCAACGAGAGAATCTGTTTCTCCAATATCTTATCATGAGTCATACGCTTCTAGCCGCACGCCCTCTCAGATCGACGTTAAACCGAGTTCAATACATCGTGGCGGGGTTGTAGCTCGCGCAACTGAGGACTCAACTTTGGCTGTTATTCCCGCAGAAGCATTTCGGCGACTTACAAAGAATTATCCAAAGGCTACAGGTCACATTGTACAAGGTCTTCGTTTTTTACATGAGCGATACTTTTTACTAACACCATACCTAGTGATTCTCACCCGTTTTTCTCGCGTTACGTTCAATGCAGCTCACAAGTACCTTGGATTAACAAGCGAGGTCCTTCGTACCGAGAAACTGATCAATGACATTGCCTGTCATCCCCTCCCAACCTCATTCTACGAGTCTGGCGGGGTCCAATATCTACGACAGCGGTTTGACGGCAAATCTTCCGATGTCGAAAGCGATTACTTTAGCTTTACAAATTCTCCAGCGTCACGACCAAATTCGCGTCAGTCGTCAGGTACTTCCTTCACAACAGAGGTCCTTAATACTCCGGCCGTACCTACCCTTGACAGGAAGCGATCATCATCGCCCTTCAGTAGACAGTCTCGGGACACAGTTCAAGCTGGAGATCTTTTTATTCCGTCAAGCTCTGCAAACGAAAAATCACGTCCTCTTGCTCGATCCTATAGCATCATGAAAACCCCTAAAGCTCTAAGAGATTCTTCAGACCCAGGTTACGACGGTCAGACCAGCACGCCCGAGAACACACATCTGGAAGATTTTGATCTTAGAGAAGAAGTTATGTCCTGCATTGCCAAATCAATAGGCCTTCTACAGCCTCCTTTGAGCGGAAGCGACTCCGCCGATACGTCGCCGGCAAATCCTCCAACCGGTTCTAGAACATCATCTGCAGAGTTCTCCTCCCCATTTGGATCACTTTCATTGCTCGATATCGATGATAGCTCCAGTCTTACCCCTAGTTCCATCAACTCTGCAGGAGATTATATGAGTGGTCTTGACAATGAAGTAGAAATACTATTTTTTGCCTCGGGATCAACCCTGGCAAAAGCTGGAGAACTGAATGCGGGTAAGGTACAATATTACGATTCAGTTGAAATGGATGCTCAAAAATATCAGGTCTTTTTTATGTGATTGAAGGCTTCCTCGACATTCTCTTACCGAGCGAGACCTCTGATCGCCCTCAGAGCAATCTCGCGGCAACTTCAACTAATCCCTCACCCAAGAGTCAACGGCGAGAGCAAAAGCTTTTGTTCACCGTCAAACCCGGAGGCATAGCCGGCTATCTATGTTTGTCCCTTATGCTTCCTAGTCGACGCAAGCATGACTCTCTAATACCCCGTAGCTTCGCTGTGTAACACAGCATCATACGTCGATATCACAGCAAAAACTGACACATACGTTGGCTTCTTGTCGTCACAGGCACTAGAGCGGCTGCTCGAGAAACGACCGATCGTTCTGCTGACTCTTGCGAAACGTTTGATATCTATGCTTTCACCTCTCGGTGAGTGCTAGTCTTTGCCTGTCTAAGTTGGTTGAAGTACATGGTCGTTTTTTTTTTTAGTTTTGCATATTGATGCCTCTCTGGATTGGATGCAAGTGGACGCTGGGCAAGTGCTCTGGAGACCGGAGGATGCGAGCGACAGCTTCTATATTGTGATCAATGGTCGATTACGGGCTATATCAGAGTCAGAATCTGGTGCGGTCACAATAACGGGTGAGTTTGGCCAGGGAGATACAGTTGGGGAGCTAGATGTCATCACGAGCTCCCCCCGGCGCAATACGGTACATGCAATTCGCGATACTGAGCTTATCCGGATGCCTCAGACGCTTTTCAATGCCATCTCTGCCCGGCAAGTATGAAATTGCTCTCGTTACATCCTTTCTGATCTGAATTTGACAGAAATCCACAAACAACTGCTCAGTGAGTCTCTTGTATCAACATTCGCACCGGGTTTTCTTAGCAGGGTATCAGGCTGTTACGGATGATTGCTTCGCGCGTTCGAGATGAGGTCGATTCGTCTCCAACGACCCAAGCGAGGAATCCTGGCCCGGATTTAGGCTACAATAATGCTAATTTGAAGACTGTAGCCATCTTACCCGTTTCTAGAAGTGTTCCAATTGATGCTTTCGCCCGCAAGTTACAAATGGCACTCGAGGGAATAGGCGCATCGACATCGTTTCTTAACCAGGCCTCTGTCTCAAGTCATCTTGGTCGGCATGCGTTTACTAGAATGGGAAAGCTCAAAGTAAGCATGCTTAAAACGACGCGGTTACCTTGGAGAATATTTCTGAAATTGATTGCAGTCAGCTGGGTGGCTTGCGGACCAGGAACAGAAGTACAGGAACGTACTTTATGTTGCGGATTCTCCTGTGAATAGCTCTTGGACACAGACTTGCATTCGACAGGCAGACTGCGTTATGATTGTTGGTATGGGGGATGACCCCAGCATTGGAGAATATGAAAGGATGCTCTTATCGATGAAAACGACTGCGAGAAAAGAGCTTATTTTGCTACATCCTGATCGCTCCGTTGTACCAGGCTCCACGCGAGAATGGCTAAAGGTGTGCGTCATTTCTCTTCACAATTCTCCCATCTTGACGTGTCATAGAATCGACCATGGGTTCACCGCCACGTTCATGTCGAGCTCCCGGTTTGTGAAATTGCTTTAGACGATGTCATGTACTCACGACATTCCAGGGTCTTGTGCTACCCACATCCAAATTACCGACACATCCTAAAGATCCTGACGCTATGATAGCTCTCAAAAGCTTGAAAGATAAAGTGCAGAGCGGTCTTCAGAGATACCGCGGGAACACGCCGGATCTTCGTACTCAACGGCCGGCGCATATGGATGATTTCGCTAGGCTTGCGAGGCGTATCTGCGGCACATCGGTAGGACTCGTTCTGGGTGGAGGCGGTGCTCGCGGAATTGCGCATCTCGTTAGTTCGATTCAAGGGATTTGTTGTGGTAGAAAATGCTGACCTTTTCTAAGGGTCTAATTCGTGCGCTAGAAGAATACGAAATTCCTATAGATCATATTGCTGGTAAGAGCTGTCTCATACATCTTAGGATCACGAGTGACAAGGAAGGTTCTAGGAACTAGCATTGGGGCATTGATTGGTGGTTTGTACGCCAAGGAAGGTGACCTTATTCAAAGTTCTGGCCGCGCGAAACAATTCAGCGGCAGGATGGGCAATATATGGAGGATATTATCAGACGTGACATATCCTATTGTTGCATATACAACGGTAATTCCTCGCTTCTAACTATCACAGTGGATGAGCGCTATCTCACTCATCGTATAGGGTCACGAGTTTAATAGATCAATTTTCAAAGTCAGTACATTTTATTCTCCTATATTATGTCCATCTGAAAGTGGCAAAGGCATTCTACAATCTACATATAGAAGACATGTGGCTGCCCTACTTTTGTAATACTACAAATATCATGACATCTCGTATGGAGATTCATGAGACGGGCTACGCGTGGCGGTTCATTCGTAAGAGAGGAAATCTCGTTCTATTCGCCTGCTCAATTGACCCCGCAGGCGCGTCTATGACGCTGGTGGGCCTACTCCCGCCACTTTGTGACAACGGAAGTTTACTAGTTGATGGCGGTTATAGTAAGCGCCCTTGCTTAATTCTCAACATGTCGCAATGCTGACAGCTCATGTAGTCGACAATCTTCCCGTAGCGGCCATGTTTTCTATGGGTACTAGTAAAGTGTTTGCGTGTGATGTTGGCTCCGTAAGTGCCGAGCATGTGCTAAGAAATTGCCCCCCCATAACCGAATTCCCCGAAGCTCGACGATAACTCCCCTAGGAATTTTGGTGACTCGGTTTCTGGATGGTGGCTCTTGCTCAATAGGTGGAACCCATTTTCCAACGCAAGACATGTGCCTCCCATCACAGAGATTCAAAGTCGGCTTGCATAGTATGTCAATAACCTATTCGGCTCTGATGTTTCAGCGCTGATCATTTACCCAGCGTTTCAAGTGTAAAAACTTTGGAGGACACCAAAGTCATGAAAAACTGTTTTTACATACAAATGCCTGTACATGAGGTATCTTTCTGATGTTCTCCTCCCAAACGTTACTCTACTCATCACCATTTATACTTCACAGTACGGGACTCTGCAATTCAATAAATTTGAAGAAATTCAGCGGAAAGGGTATAGCGCTGCGATTGAGCATCTGAAGAAGTTAGACAAGGAGGACAGGCTTCCTCCACCTTTCATAAATGGGAGAGAAGCCGCTCACAGCGGCAGGAAGAAAGGTCTTAGTGTACGGCGGAACTCTGTATAGTAATTCATTCCATTAAGTCAACAAATTACATAGCTGTGTTCGATCGTAGCAGTAATTTTTTCAGCACCGACACAGCCCATATTGGATCTAGGTCCCGCAGATAATTAAATGATGAATAATTCCGAGGAGTAGGGTTTTTCCTGTTTTGGTTAGCTCAATGATCATGTCAAATGTCGACTTCCATGGCCTCTGAAACGGAGAGCGCGTCACAACCTACAGTCGATGTCGAGCTACTCAAAGAAATTGCCAGGAAGGCGTTGATCGATGCCTTGAACTCTGTATGTTGCGTTCTGCCAAATTGCGCAACCCGACAATATTTATACTCTTCAGGTCAACGGGGCGAAAACTCTCGTCTTAGACGGTTCATTAGCTGGGCCACTTGGCCTTGTCGCTGAGGTTTCGCTTTTGAAGGTGAGCCTTTACGAGTCTCTTTCTCGTCTTCGGTATTTCATGGCGTTTGATAGCACCATGGCGTCGAGAAAATGTTTTGGCTGGAACCCGGCGCGCTGTCATCAACGACAACTAGCATAGTTTATCTTTGCCGACCTAGAATTGCAAACGTCAAAATTATTGCAGGTGAACCCCTCCCTTCTTCCGACATACTTTTATTTACATCTTTCATAGATCACATAAAACGACATGCTAATGAATCGCGAAAACATACCTATACTCTTTTACTTGTACCGCGGGTATCAACACTGGTTAATCAAATATTAGAGGATGAGGGTGTACTTGGAGATGTAACCATTACCTCTTACAACCTCCAGTTCATACCTTTAGCGGATGACGTTGTATCTTTAGAGTGCGATGGTGCATTTAGAGAGCTATGGGTGGTGCGTTTAGGTCTTCGATCAAGCCATGACACACGTTAAACGTTATATAGGATGGGGATGAGTCAATTATCTACGATTCTGCACAGGCATTGGCTACCTTCCAAAAGCTCTACGGCTTATTTCCGCGTGTAGTTGGGAAAGGAGATGCGGCAGCGGTCCGTACATTTGATAGCATGAATTGAAAGACGTACTCATCTGGCCGAATAACAGCGTCTAGCCACTCTCCTCACTCGTGAATCATCAAGGCTCACTAATTCCTCTTCTCCAGACACACTCTCAGTACCGTCGGAGAAATTTGACTGTCTTATTGTCATGGATCGCCGCGTCGACATGATCACACCCCTTTTAACTCAGCTAACTTACGAAGGGCTGATAGATGAGCTAATAGGCATCAAGAACTGTACGTTGTACATGGTATAACTGTAAGGTCAGCAGTGCTTACAGGAATTTAAGCACATGTAGAGCTGCCCGCGTCTCTTCTTTCACCAGCCGCCCCACCTGTGACAAACGCAAGTAGTTCCTCGTCAACATCTCCGGCGAACCCAGTAGTGGCCCCAGTGAAAAAGGATGCGAAGAAGAAACATCATTTGAACGCCGCCACAGACCCCATTTTTGAAGACTTGAGAGATCTCAACTTTTCTTCAGTTGGAAGAAGGCTGAATAAAATTGCTCATCGTCTAGACGAAGATTACAAGGTGAGCTTTTAAGTATTTCACATGACAATTATTGAAGTAGCTTCTCTAGACAAACCTGCAATCAAAGACAGTCGCACAACTGCGTGATTTTGTCGGCAAAATTGGCGGTCTGAAAACAGAACACCAATCACTAACACTACGTGCGCGTCTTACGCGAGGCAAAGCAGCGTATATTAACTGAAGAAAATATGTTTAGACACTGGCCTGTCGGAAATTCTTGTTCCTATGACTAGAACGGAGGTATTCAACAAATCTTTGGAGATACAACAAAGTGATGGTCTCCTTTTAATCCTCGACCCTTAGTCTGATATACTCTCCAGACCTCCTAGCATCTTATGAGGTCTCCACCCAAGTCTCCGCCATTGAGGATCTGATAGCGCAGGGTTCAGAGATGACAGTCGTCATTAGACTGTTATGTTTGGCAAGCATCACAGCCGGGGGCATTAAAGCCAAGGCGCTGGAGAATATCAAGCGCGAAATCTTGCAGGTAAATTCGACAACCCACCCTCTCCCCCTCGTTTGCTGAGTGGTAAGCCAACAGGCATATGGATATCACTACCTTCCATTACTACTTTCTCTCGGATCGCTACCCCTTGGTATGCTGTTGCCAAATCCTTTACCGGCCACTGCTGCTCCCCAGCTTACGACCTCAAAATACCCCTTTGTGACGCTTCGAAAATCACTTCGTCTGCTTATCGAGGATACAGCAGAAGGTTTGGATGAAGTTGAGAATGATATCAGCTTTACGTATTCGGGATACGCGCCAATCAGCGTCAGACTCGTTCAATGTGTTGCGCAGAAGGGAGGTGTCATAAGCAACCCTGCGGAGAAAGCCGCGAACTTGAACGACAGCGATGGGAAGACTATTGCCCCACAAGGAAAAGTACAAGCACATCCTATTGTAGGGTGGAAGGGATTTGACGACGTGGTCGGCGCTATCCCGGGAGCGACAGTTGACGTTGTTCAAAAAGGCATTCCGGTTGTATCCTCTTCGCGTGGGTAGTTTTATAAGCCCTTTACGAATTTCGTCTGACATTAATAGTCCAACCTGGGGACAAGGTTATGACCACCGTTGTTTTCTTTGTGGGTGGGTGCACATATACGGAAATCGCGGCATTAAGATGGGTTGGTCGACAACACAAGGGTGAGCTTCCCCTTTCAGGTCGACTACCTAGTGCTCACAAAGGAACTAGGCAGAAAATTTTTGATAGCAACTACTGGTATAATTAATGGCTCGAGTATTATTGAGAGCATTGGAGGAGTTGGAGGAGCGACGAAAGGTCCCAAGGTCGCTGTCATATAATAAAATTTGATGTGTCCGCGGAGTTGCTGGGGCCACATGATGCCGCCTAGCCCATTAAACGATGAAGGAACAATGCGGACGCGACGCGTCTGTTTGTTTGGTTTCGGATCCGTGCGGTCTTGTCCTGTGAGACCCCAGACAGGCGCGGACAAGGTACGATTGACATTTCGGGAAAGTTGAAACGTGGACGTCATCTGTGGTCATAAATCTGATGATTACAGCGTTGAGAAACGGAATTTGTAGCACTTGATTAATGCAAGCGGTAGTTATATAGCTTTAGAGCAATAGAATGGTGGTTGGCCATGGGGGTGATCGGGGTCAGATGTTTATTTCGATCGAAGCCCTGTCAGTTGAATTGTGCTCCCAAGTATAAGTTCCGCTTCAATAGAAGGTGCCCTTAGCTTCATTGTTGTTGTTGCCCACCCACTAAGCTTCACGCTCTTTTTTTCGCCTTCATCTTCCAGCATGTGTGTTTTTCTTTGGGCTTCTTCACATTGCTAGACGCTCACACCGCTTGGTTACTAGCTCCGCAGTATACTGTAAATAAATACCATAACCCGCACAGCGTGTGGCTCACTCTTTTTTTTTCAGATGGCACCACAAACAGCAACTAAAGGCTCGACCGAAAAACCTGCTAAAAAGAGTCTGCAGCTACTTTAATAGCTACTGTTTTTTGCCATTTTATTTATTTATCTGTTCATTTTAGCGAGGTCGGGCGGCGCGGGTGGCAGGAAGAAGCTCACACCATTCAATAAGTTTATGGTTGGTGCCACTTGTTCACTACTAGCATTATGGCTCAGTCCAGTTTTATTTAGCAAACAGAAATGGCCCGCTTGAAAGAAGACGAGCCTGACGTTTCCCACCAAGAAAGGTACAATTGCCACCTCATACCTTCTTCCGGCTGACTGATCTGCTTGAACTGTCAAGGTTCAAAATGGCTACAGCGAACTGGAAGACGGCCAAAGAAAACCCCAAGAATGCGTAAAATCTAAATCTAGATCCAAATATTCCTTGTCTCTTGTCGTCTACATATTGCCCAAACCATTGGCGTCCACTCTTTCATCACCCTCCTCGCTTTTTCACATTATCCAACTTACTGATACCCGCAGAACCGATATATTGCTGTCATATTCTTCGTGCTACTTGCTGTACGGATTATATATTACTATTTTATTTTGTTTTACCGTATTCCAGTCAATTAAAAGCTTGGTATTTTTGCGATTTGGGTGTCGTCTGGACTTCTCCATAGTAATGTCAATTTTGTCAAACGGTCGGTCTATGACTTCATATGACGAATCTTTGTTCCTTATTGACACGCCTGTGAAGTAATAGCGAAAATTCGCGGACCTCTTTGGAACTTTGCTACTGAGCGTAGTATTTGGAGCTAAATCGCTAGCGAATATACCCAAGTATGTAAACATATGGCTTGCTATTAGTGCCCATTGACAATTATACCAAAAGTGAAATTCACATGACATTTGCAGTCTCGTGACCAAATGCATCACAAGGTGCCTGACGGAAGCGATCCCGCTTGAGGTCATTCAGGCGTTGTCCTCGCCTTCATCTTATCTCTCGTTCTTGCTTTCATTGCTACCTCTTTCATTTCATTTTTTTCTTTCCAAGATTCTTTCATATAATCTGTCTTTCTACCTTGCATTTGCATCGCTAACGACTCCAGCATGAGTCCTGTATACGATACTGATAACGAAGACCACCTGTTCGATTTTGATACCTACGAGGATCCTGATCTACACCTTTTTTCGACTGCAGACCCTCGAATTCGTCAGCCAGGTTTGAATGCCATTGAAGCTCTAGGAGATACATCCGCTGACACGGGAACGTCGGCATCTGAGGAGACTGGACCCCAAGACATAGATAAGAAGGGGAAAGGTGTGGCAAAGTCAATGCCGATTCGCGTGCCTGCAGTTGCAGTACACAACTACTTTGACATGGAGAACTCTCTCTCAACTGTTGCTTCTACGAGTAGCAATTCACGCCAGTCATTTCCGTTTACACCTACAACTCCACCATATTATCTCCAGCATTCCTTACTCAGCAATATTGGATCGAATGCCGAACCGTCGACTGATCAGATCGTAGGAGACCCGTTTGCTGAACGATTTGATGTTTCTTCTTGGAAAGGGAAACAGAAGACATCCCCACCCGTTCTGCCACCTTTGACCTTTTCGTCTGCCGGGTTTACCTATCCTTCATCATTTTCGTCGCCTTTACCACCTTCATCCATAGCACCCTCATCATATGCTTCTAGCTGCGGTCCTTTATTGGCCGATGCGAGTGATAACATAGATTGCCAGGAGAATAACAGGGACGAACGACGATGCTCTGCCCCATCATCCACTCCGGCTGTCGCAAATCAGAATCCTCCACATTCCGCGGAGCGTCATCCAGTCCGTCATCGTTCGCTTTCTGACATCTCAGTTCGATCAGATCGTTCTCTTGCTGCACGTTCCATTAACCAGCTCAAGCTGAAGCTCTCTCGCCCGTCCAGCTCTCTAGCTCGTAAACTTCTGTTTAGGAAAGGCGACCAGGAGGTCCCTATTGCAACCTCTTCAAATGCCCCGGAGGTTAGTGGACTTCCCGACCGATGGCGAACTGGATTAAAAGTCGACGAACTGGATGCTACGGCGTCACATCCGCAGGATCTCCATCTTTTGGACATAAATTCGAAGCTACCAAATATGTTTTTTTATAGCGGGACACCTCTCAAGCACAAGGGACGCTCCAAGTCATCTCCGTTTCCACGGTCTGCCCTAGACTACATCCCTGCGCCACCGACAGATACTTTCTCTCCATTCCTCTTGGTCACTAAGAATTACTTCGACGAGTTTCTGCCACGCGAACTCCGTATCCGAATTTTTGAGGCCCTGGTTTCCGTTCATGAGGCGGACCATCTTCGCATTATCAAAGGTGGGCGTTGGAGCGTTTCCAAAGCCTCTTCCCCCAAGAATAGATGGGACGGACGTGGTAAAGGCTTTCGCGAGCTTGTCAAACTGAGCAGGGTAAAAATGAGTTTTCAATGAAGGTTATATTGTTCTGACATATCTCATTAGGTCTCTAAATCCTGGCAAGCCCTCGCTTTTGACGGGCAATTATGGGCCAACTTCAATTTCCACTCTTTCCCTGGTATCCCAGAATCGCTTATTCTCCGTATAACGGCTGTCGGCGGATCATGTGCAAGGATTTTAGATATCTCTGGTCACTCCCACCTGTCTGCTGCGACCCTTTTAGACATGACAGAACATTTCTGCATTGACACTTCTCCGGACATAGATTCGCTATGCTATACTCAACTCACAACTATTAATCTTCAGGGCTGCTCGTTATCAACTGCCAGGTCACTCCATCACCTTCTCGCATGCTGTCGATCGCTACGCAAGTTATGTCTCAAAGGCCTTCCAGCTGTCACCAACGTAACCTGCAACATTATATCCAGCTACTGTCCGCAGCTCGTCTCCTTGGATATCAGTAGGTGCTCCAAGATGGACGCCGATGGTATCAGACGCATAGCGGACGCTGCCAGAGAACGGGGGGAGGTTTTGCTACTCAAGGAACTGCGTATGTGTGGGTTGAGGAATGTGAACGATAAGATGATGGCAGCTCTTGGTCGCGTAACCCCGTTCCTCGAGGTGCTGGACTTGACTTACGCTCGACAGTTACACAACTCTGCTGTGGAAGCATTCGTTGCATGCGGAATGGATGAAAGTTTGGGCTTGGAGACTGTGCTCATCTCGCCAAGGGATATTGGTAGGGAGGTATCCGACGCTAGACTCCGACGTCGTATTACTCGTTTGCGCCATTTAGCGTTGTCTTCTTGCCCACTGCTTACAGACGATGCCTGCGCCAACCTCGCGTATGCTGTTCCACAGCTGGAGTTTCTCGAGCTTGCAGGGATTGGTTCTGACATCAAATCTGATGGGCTTGTTCGCCTTTTAAAGACTACTCCGTGTATTCGTCGTCTTGACCTCGAGGATGCTTCGAATATCACCGATGCCGTACTCGTAGCCATCACACCCGGTGCCAATCTTCAATTACGACCTTCTGACCTTGGCCCCGAACCTGGTCATGCCTTAGAGCAACTCAATATCTCATTTGCTACCGAGATTACCGACGATGCACTTCTTAATCTCATTCATGGATGTAAACGCTTGAAACACCTCGAAGCGGATAATACCCGCATCAACTCTTCTGTGCTGAAGGAATTCGTTCGACATTGTAGAAAGCGCAAGATGCTAAATGCGAAGGCGAATGTCGTGGACTGCCGCGGCATTACGGAAAGCATAGTCAAGGATTTATCGGGAAGTATACGGCCTAGATTGGGCATCCGTGCGTACGAATTTCGCAAGCTTACGTACCTCGACGTGCGCGACGGTAATATCGACGAGCTCAAGATCGGGCAGGATGAATGTGACGAGAAGCGTGTAGTGCTAAAGTCCTTTTATTCCTGGCAGACCGTGGATTTGGTGAAAGCGTGCAGGGAGAGGAGAGTCAAGACTTCGAAGGCGTTGAGGGCGTCTGGTCAAAGCACTCCTGACTCCGATGTGTTCTCTTCAGGGCGTCCTTTTCGTTGGTGGGCCCCAGGAGGGAGGAGAACGATGAGATCGGGGAGCAGCTCACCGCTCAACATGACCGATTTGAATGGCGATGGGTGTCGCATGATGTAACATTATTGGACGCGGTGAACCCGCGTAAGGACTATCCTGTTTTTCGTTCTCCCATTTACTCGGGTGTACCATATCATTGTTTTCTACTACTTACCTTCCAACACACACACACACACACACACAGCTATCGGATTATGACCTTGTATGTACGATATGAACACTCACGCCACGCAGATGACTTTGTACAATTTTCTAGTTTTCCTACTTCTCTACTTCCCGTGTGCCTGTATATGTACCAAAGATGTAAACCATTTTATTGTAGACAAATTACTTGCAAATATTATGTGTAACGCGTTTAGTCTGTCGAGCTCGCTATTAGAGTTTTTCTCTTCTTCTTTTTCGACGTCGACTTTTTTGTACGCTTAGATTCTGGTATGGAAGCGCCTGATAGTTGTCTAGCTTCATCGAAGCTGTTTGGTCCTGGATCCTGAGGGCTAGGGTTGACGTCGAGTTCTCGGTCCTCAAGAGCTCTCTTTTTACCGTCAGTAAGGTTTTGAGTGTTGGGTGAGCCATCATCTCCAAAACCTGGTAAAAGTAGGAATTCGAGATACGCAAGAACAAAACACTGTCGTACCGGCGAATGGATCCACCGCCGGTCTTCTGCGCCTCTTGCTGCTATTTCTATTGGCTAACGCATCGGCTGTTGTTGAGAGCGTGGCTTTGGCCTTGCCTTTGAATTTCCTCTTGATCTCTGGAGTCTCTACGTCCACATTTGTACTGTCTTCTCCATCTTCCCCGAATATCTCCAGACTCTCTTCCTCGCTTCCCGCAGCTGCGTCTTGTTCCCTCAGTTTTTGTTCGTAAAGTTGTCTCGCTATCATTTTGCTCGTAATTTTTGCTTGGACCTTGGTAATGGAAGGTGAAGGAAGGGGCGTGGGCTGCTCCTCTGTCATTTTTTCGTATGTAACTTGTTTAATGGCGTGTTTGATGAATCGTTGTGCAGCATCTTTGTCGATGTCTATGTTTTCTAGACAAACCAGATGGAACGTAAGCTCTAGAGAAAGCGTAGACAAGAATATCGTACTCTTTGGAGGGTTCTCTGCTTCGGATATTTTATTGAAGTACTCTTTGATGCGATCCTGCAACAGTATCGATTTTCGTAAACATAAAGAAACCATTAGTGCGTACTAGTTCAGAGACTACGGGATGTGATTTCGGGTCGATGCCCCTCAGTTTGAGATAAACTATGTGCGGGTTAGATGTTAATAAGAATCTGATGATGTTAATCCGTATACTGAATATGAGATCATAGACGAGGTATGGCAAGACAGTCTGTAATTTGGCCTGTTTGATCGGTTCGAGTGCCAGAGTTGATTCTGAGAGGGTTTGTGCGAAAAGAGGCTCGAGCAGGACCTCGAGATCATCTAATGAAGAGGATAGGATGTTGAGCCTGGCTTTGGCCTTTTCCGTTTGGCTGGTCATCGTCGTGGTTCAGGTTCGCCGGTGGATGCGGATCAAAACAACACACGACAAAGATTGGTTGCGCCTCAAACTCAAACCTCCACCATGGTAAGCCTTTATGGCTATATATCTAAGATTGTGTGCTGACTAGCATCGCTTTACAAGTCATCGGAACTGAGGTACACAGCAAATACTCAGTTGGAGCATCGTGAGCTTCGCGCATGACCACACTGTGACCAGCGCTAACCGAGTTCTTTTTTTCTCTTCAAGTACATGCCCGTTACACTGGCACTGGTATTGTCATCCGTGTTTTCCCCACAAGTATACACCATTTAACCCAGGTTTGATACAGGCCATGCAGACTTAGCAAAATAGTAAGCTGGAATCACTTTGTTTTGTCAAGTCCGATAGCACTGAATAGAAATGGAAAGCGATTGGCTCACGCACCAGCACCGGGATACATTGGCTTCTATCGTGGGTCATCCTACACTTACCTCTTTCCTCGCTATTGCGGACGGTGAAGCAATAGGACGTGTCAAATTTGAGATGACAGAGGTGTGTACAAAAAATTCACATGCACATGTGGAGTGAGTCTGATGACCATGGCCTGGGTTAAGCGTATGTTACAGCCCTGTGGGCCGCCACCGCGTAAAGACGATGATTAGAGAATTTCTTGTATGTAATAGGGTATATAAATGGGATTTTTGCCGGGCATCAAGTCAAATGAATGACAGCAACTCCGAGATGATGGTAAACAGAAAATGGGGCAAGTCTGATCTTCAATCTCGCACACACTGCTACACCCAGTGATGACCCCAAAAGGGTCTGCCGAAATCCGGTGTCGCCCTCATAAAGCTCCTTGCATTTATCAGGAAAATGATGTTGGCCTCCACATATCATTAAGAGCTCTTTTCCTTCGATTGGCCAGAGTGGACAAAAGGAAACTATTATAGGAGATTTAGAAAGGAACTGGCCAAACGAGTCCGGCCTGAACACCACTGGACACAGCACAGACAGCCCCTACTTCTCCTATAAAGATCAGTTTCAGCGCCATGGCTCCAAGGAATCGACCAGTCTCTGTCTTGTCAACATCATCGCAGTATTCCCAATACTCGTCTTTCTCCGTTGATCACTCACCTCGGACAGGCCATTATAATCTTAGACGCTCCTCTTATATCTCTGAGCTCTCAGAACAGGATTACCGCCCGCCATCCCGCGCATCCTCTATATTGAGAACAGCATCATCATCGCTGTCCACTATGGGTTTGAAACTTTTAGAGAAGACCAAAGAGGATATTAGCCAGCTTCGTCCCGAATCGCACAGTATTCGGCTCAACGAACGTCCGTCCACTTCTAACGGCCTATTTACTCGCCATATATCCAAGGGACTGATGAAAGCTGCGTCTCTTACAACTCGTTCCAACACACCCACTCCGATCGACGAAAGGCCACATACACCTACGCAGCCCCGTTCCACAACTCTCCCTCCGTCGCCACTAGCCAACTCGTCAGAAGCATCGCTAGCAACACTTAAACCAAGGCCAGAAGTCGCGGCAGCCGACAGGCAAAAACAACTTCCACCACCACCTAGACCTCCACGGCGTAGTAGTCCTCGACAGAAAAAGACCATCTGGACGAGACGGCAAAACATGAAGATTCCTACTCTACGTGATCAAGCTACCTATATGCAGGCGTACGACCCTATACTATTAGACAAGTGCGTGGTCACCCGTCACTCATGCGCCGAACTGACACAGATATATCAATTCGTAGTGACCGGCACTTCGACATCCTACTGCGCCGACTGAATCCCCTTGACAATCCATCATTTCATGATTATGCGCACGACGCCCCCTCCCGCGTACTCGACCTTGGATGTGGGCCCGGCTATTGGCTGTTAGAGGCGTCTAGACATTGGCCACAATCACAACTAGTTGGATTTGATATGGTCAATATCATGATTCCAGAAGTGCAGGGCAAAG
>JABCKM010019873.1:17213-45948 GCA_018221805.1 Rugosomyces carneus
AACATGTTACATCAAAAGTATGGCATTCATTCACGCCCCTCTGAGTTTATTCTAGATATTCTACAACATGTTTTTGGAAGCGGAGAGAAATTGAGGAGCTTTCATCTGAAGCTGGCTCCCAAGGACGCCCAGGTCGAGTCGGGAGTGAGTTCCGAGATATGGAGTATATCTGAAGGGAGCGAAAAGGAGAAGACGGTAGCCGAACCAAAGAAGATCGGTCTCAAAGAGCTCACGAGGACGCTGTTCAACGGAGATTTTGACGAAAAGTTAGCGAAGCTCAAGGCGACGGCTATCGAGACTCAAATTTCGTTGGACTTGCGACTTCGAGAGTTACGACTACCAGATTTGCATTTCACAAAATCCTCTGGCCACTCAACCCCTCGCGAGGAGCTCCCCGAAGTCATTATCCATATTCCACAGAACATCAGCGCAAAAGCTGCCCATCGACTAGGATTACCGATGACCAGCGAACGCGGGAGCGATGAATCCTTAGGAGACTCTCCCGTCCGGAAGGCACCACTCCCAAAATTATCAACGTTATTCACTTCTTCTCCGTCATCTTCTCCTTCTCCAACGCTTACGGCTACTCCTACCCAGTTGTCGGAGACGAGTGACGAGGATAGCCCAACAGACTGTGGTACGAAGAGCCGACTCAGCGCTAAAGCAGCGAACCGCCTTGGCATCTCGTACTCGGCTCTCACACAAGCCGCAGCTTCCGCGAAAGCCGTCCGCCGTCCAGCGTCGTCGTCTTCGACGCTCGTTTCAAGTCCCTTGACAACCATTCAGTCTTCGGGTTTGATTGTGTGGCCTTCAACGTTCATACCCTTATCCCCAAGTGAATTGGAGATGCACGCCTGCAAGAACGTCCACGCACTCATTGGGTGTAAACCAGCACTTACCGAGTATATTAGTTCCTTTCTAGACGAAGAGGGCAATAGGATTGAGAGTGAGGAAAGCTTCGACCAAGCAATCTGGGATTACGAATGGTGATTACCTCGTGTCTCTCGCAATGGGTGTGTTCGGATGCTGACTTGATTAATATAGCTTTCGCCGACGTCGGTTCCACTGGCCATCGGATATTCCTGACTGGGATGTCGAACCTGAGACCGACGCACCTGAGTTCTTTCCTGCCTCCAGACCCGTTGACGACCCTTACTATTCAGCGGCCCCCGATGTGTCACCTCCACCGACAGCATCCTATGATCCTGGCGAACTTCCTCATGTGCGGACACTTCGAGTTTACCAGGCCGTTAAAACGGACGATTATTCTCTGTCTAATTTACGGTTCCCTCGGCCTACACCTAGTCCATTGACTCAAACCTTCATGATTCACGACTAAAGATCAATACCTTAATGGAAACTTATGTATCAACAATTGGTAACTTCCCTGGATCTCTACTCTGCAACACCACGTATACAACATCTAAATCTTGACATGCGAGATATTGCTATCAACGCTCTGCATGAACGCATCTTGCTCCGCCTCAAATTGGACCTCGTCCACTTGAAGGAATGCCCCTGATATATTCAGTAAGCTCTTAAATGACTCGACAACAAGTGGTTTGTTTACTTTGTATACAACCCAGAAATAGCTCAAGCGTCTCTTTGATTCTGACGGTTGCTGCGATGAGTGCTAACTTTGGCAGCCCACTACGACCAGGCTGCAACGCACAGCGTAGAACTTCGACCAGAGCCGGTACCAAAGATGGATCGAAAGTCTATATATAGTCTTCCGCTTTAGACAGAGGTAACGACCAAAGGCATAGACCAACAAGATCAGCACCGATAATAATATCGGCATCAATTTTAACCCGGAGTAGAGACCTTAGATGTGCGAGGCCAGAAGAATGTTGGGAGTCTGTCCAATTCAGGAGCGCGTAGTGCACGTTAAAATGCGCAGCTGATCTATCTTTGTTAAGAAATATAAGGCAATTGCGTGTGTTCCAGAATGGAATGGAACTTGCTACACGGCAACCTGAGGTTGTCACGACACCTCGAAAGTACGTCGTCGTTGGCGTCAGTCAACCAGAGAACCGAACCAGATGGATCGTTCTGTTGTAGCGACGCGATTATGGCACCCAAGAATCCTATTCCGGCACCCAGTTCAAGTACCCGGCTTTTCGTTACAAGACCTCAGGTATCATTTCGAGAGAGACACTCGGTGGAAATATGAAAGTAGCCTCACCTGGATGCTTTGTCAAGTACTCCGACAAGACGAAGCTAGCTAGCCACGTCCGTAAGCCAGTGGTTCCGTTTTCGATAGTTGTCCGCGATTCTCGCAGGGTCACTGTCTCAAATTTCGCAAGGTCCATCGCTGAAGAGGAAGGATCCCCAGAGAAGCCAATTGTTTTCAGTGCATGGCGGGGGTTCCTCTGGAAATAGGTGACATAAGACGGTTCTGGTGGGTTTAGTAGCAGAAGCCCCTGGGCAGAAGGTCTATTTCTTCTCGTCTGGGGGTATTCTTACCGGCGCAATAGAGGATACGCACGGTTCGGGGGGAGACAGTAGTGCCAAATAATGCTCATAGATACGAGAATCAATTTCGAAATCCTGCAGAACATTATATACAATCAGATGAAACAGGCTACGGAAGTGTCACACCTCGACGTTCTCCGTATTCTCTAGTAGTTGGATTGTCCATTTCCAAAACACTTTCTGATACTGTCTAGACGGTGGGTATTGATCAAAGTGTGGGTTCAGTAAGATTTTCTCGAGCAGAAAATCATGTAAGGGAGATAGCGATAGATCTTTGGGGAGAGTAATCCTGTTCGGTTTCACCAATGAAGCAAAGGCGCATAAGATAGTGAAAAAACTGGACTGTAGGGGCATGGTAGACATGCTCAAGTTGTAGAAGTGAGACAAGTAGTCTGCATGCCACACGGAGACTCCGACGACTGTATTAGATTATTATCGCTATTATGTGGCCTACTGCCACAACCAGAATAAAGATACAAAAAGAAAATCTAGAGTGTCGAATCTTTGGTTGGGCTCGTCGTCCTCGCATGATTGTTTCGTTTCCTCAACAATTCTCTCATTGTCGCCCTTTTACCCCTCCTGCTCGCTCTACGTTCTGATTCGGTTATACGTCGAAGACGTTCATCCACATCAATAAAATGACCGCCAACATCAACGAACTTCAATGTTGGTCGCCCAGGTTTTTCAACGATCTGCACCTTGGTCTTTGGTCTTTGAGTGGTAGCATCCTTAACATTGGGCATTAGCTTGCGAGTTGACTTGTAGGCTTCTTGAGCTTGAGCAAATCGTTTCGCAGCAGCTTTTGCGTATTCAAGAGACGCTGGTACGATGGGTTCCTAAGTGCGGTACATCAACCATGGCACAATTTAGATCCGGACAAACCAACCCGACCGTCTTCTGGAACGGATTCCCAGTACAGCTGTTGGTAACGCTGTCGTGCAGCGTCACGTTTTTCGGCTTCTTCGAGGCTGTCTGCTTCGTCAGCGTCTCTCCGTGTCTCGTCAGGCTCAATGAAGGCCAGGTGGGGAGTTCTACGTTGCACTACACCAAGGAGCTTCTCCATTCCGTTGCGAAAGCCCAACTGGAGGATTTTACCCTAAGTTGAATGCATTAACACAGGAATCGATACCACGATGAAGAGTTGAGTAGGTCAGATGGGGTTGCAAAACAGTTTTAACCAGGTTCTGGGTGATGTAAGGCACCACAGCTGTCTTAGTTTCGCGAATGAAATGTTGAAGTATCATCACTTGCAAACCATATGCGTATGCAAACATAGGGAAGAGCGGACTAACCTTCTATAAGTTGATACAAGCCAAACGTTAGTAATTTGAAAAGAAAAGTCATTTGACCATGAATACCTGTCAGAAGAGAAAAATTATTAGTACTGTATATTCATGTGCTGCCAAGATCATGATAGTCAGAATATATGATAAGTTTAACCAAATGGGACCACAAGGGTACCATCTTTAAGACTAATCGTTGTAAAAAACATCATCGAGACATAATCGCCTCTGTAAGAGCAAGCTTTTGGGCAAACTTTGACTAACCTGTTTCCAGTCTCTTTCCATTCCTTTCAAGCGCAAGATAGCATCGACACGTTTCAAGCTTAAATTGAGGCGTTGGGATAACGAGCGAACACTGTTGGATTCGGGATTCCTCATATAGCTGTCATAAATGAGTTGTCTGAGCTCATCAGACACCGGTGGAGGGGGTTTGAACGAGGGATTCATCGGAAATGGCTGACCGGAAAAACAAACATTCTGCTTATATGAAGGAACCGGGATGCAGAGGCAACAACTTACTACATCACCACCCAACCATTGTTTGGCGTCAGTAGCCAGCTTAAACTTTGGGCCCATGGTTTGCATAAATTGATTATAGGTTTCCGGTTCCCTGATAGCTGTCTCATCTTGTGCCTGTTCGAAGCGCTCTTCATGCGGCTGGAAAGCAGGTAGTCTGGCCCGTTCTACTTCAGATGGGGGTTCAGGAGCAAGGTCAGAAAGAGGCGATGATGTCGATGATATTCCACGAGTATTGGCGAAAAGAACAGGGCGGAGGCATAGTTGAACGAGATAACGACGCGATGGGTAGAAGCAGGCCAGATGATGGAACATAGGCCTCAACTTTTCTCAGAAAAAAAATTCAAAGGCTGGCCAAATTGAGTCACGTGCCAAGGTCGCACGTTCATCAAGTCATCGTGTTTACGGGGCTAATAGCTTCTACAGTAAATTTGGTGCGCATCCTATCGCCCCCTTTCAGCTTGGTTTCTCCTAAATTTAGTAGAGAGTAGGATTAAAAAGTATACTACTTCCGGAGAAGTATTCACTAACCTAGCCCTTGTTCTTCTTTCGCTTTTTCTTATTGTTTCCCGCTGTTTGCGCTGCTGGCCCTGTAGCAAACTCTTCTTCTCTGGGCCGTTTCTTCGATGGATGTTCTGTGCCATCAGCCAACTTGTCGTTAGAATCTATTAAACAAGCTTTTCCCGAGTGTTGAATGGCTGTTACTTCGGTGGTGTCCTCTTTAGGTATGTCTGTTGGTGTCGGAATGACCACAACAGGCTCAGAAAAGACCGATCTATATGTGTTTCGGGTTTCTATCGCAAATTTCACTCCCGACGTGTAAAAAAGGTTGGCCAAACGCTTACGAGCACGAAGAACAAGAGATTTGGGAAATTTTGTCAATGTGTGATGTGCGACGTCTTGGGGGATACCAAGTAAAGTGACACTCATGGAATATATCAGATTAATAGGGCGACTTGGGAGCAGAACAACGACTCACAGATTTGCGACGTCTGCAGGTGCTCTAAGATCTGCTTCTGAAACCACGCCACCACTTGTGATGATGTTCTTTCCTTTTGTAACGCGAACCAACTCTTTAGCTGCAGCCCACCAATTTCTTTTAGCGGCTTGACCATTTTCTGCTGCGCCTGCGTCAGATAGGAGGGTGTCATTCTCCCCCCCTAGTGCACCAACATAGTTAATCTCAAAGACCGCTCCATTTTTTATAGCCGTTCGGATCAGGGTGTGCTTCAAATGATATGGTAATCGGGGCAGAGTCAGAGGGAGTGAGATAATGTGAGCAGTTAGGGGAGACGGCAAAGAATGCGTCAGACAGGCGAGAGAAAATGACGCTTGCGTCAATGGAACGAGTGCGATGAGATCGTACGAAGAAAACAACGAGGCATTCGCGTTAGTCTAAAGCTTTCCACTTTAGAGATCTGAAACGCCAATCTAGTTGGCAGGACGTACTAGGCCAAAACCTTTTTCGCTGTCTTCATCGAGAATGATACTCAACCTTTTCAAGTAGACAATACCAGGTCGTTTCCGAAGTTGGCTTACAAGACCTTCGGCTGTGTTTGCATGGGTTTTCGGGTCGATTTTCTTGGGAACAAACTGATTGAAAGCGATCACTGTGTATCCTACTGATATGATTCAGATGCGCGACCGAAGAATAGAAGAAACAATCTTACAACGTACAAGTATGTCGATTCGACCTTCTATTCCACTGACTTGCGCTGAAGTGAAGGTCACTTGTGGAGCTTTTTGCTTGGCCTTTCCCTTTTTTGAGGTCGCCTGACTCACAGACTGTCCGATGCTGGCAATGGGTACATTTAGGTCAAAATGCATTTCAAAGGTGAAGCTTGTTTACTTCACTCGACACTGTCAAACAAAGGGTATCATTGATCGACTGACTAGGCTACTCGCCAAGTATAATTATTCAAGCAACAAGCCGTTTGTCTTGTATTAGACACCCGTAATTCATTTTGCTGTACTGCCGGATTCATCCGCAAGTTGCCCAAAAGTGGTCTGCAATACTTGCATAATATTCGATGCTAACAATAATGTGTCTACGGCCGCCCGAGCAGTGGCATCGGGGCCATGCGAGTTCCCATGAACGGACGCATTTATGGTTACCCGAGTCGTCGAATATGATGTGTTTCCACGGCATTTGAATCTTCGAGGACGGCTCCCAAAATGTTATGAGATTAAAGCCGTTTCTCCACTAATAGGATCAAGGCTAACTTCCCATCTATGTTGTGGCTGATTTACCCAGAGACATCATCGAAAGCCCTCCTGAGAGACGGGTGTGGCTTAGATAGAGGTGCCTGAAGCGATGAAAGTAAGCTATTAGTGCAATTCCAAATGAATTGTTGTTGGCTCGATAACCACGCTCAGCAAGGAGCTCGCTTTTTGGTGATTAATAGAGAAAAATCAAATCGTAGAGCCTACTAAGCTCGCAGATGTATTTTGGTCTGGACATACGGGGGCGAAATTCTATGTTTGTACAGATGTTGTTTCTCACCGCCCACGGCCCCGGCCCCTCATAGCTCTTTGAGCGGTACCAGGTGGTGCCTTTGGTCCGGGGTTCGGCTAATAATAATTAGTGAAACAAGTACGATCATTAGTGTCGGAAACAGCTCACAGCTTCGCTTTGAGGGTTGCGTACGGTCTCGTCAACGCTGAGGATAAGGCAAGCCGCCTCCGTGGCGCTGCTAATAGCATTTACCTTGACAAGGCTTGGTTCCCAAACAAAGGCATCCATGTTGTCTCGTACTCCTGAGGCACCATCAACATCGACACCAAACCATTTCTCTCCGTTGGCGTGTTTCATGCGGAGTTTATTCAGGATGTCAGTTGAGTCTAATCCGGCGTTATCACAGATCTGGCGGGGAATGATCTCAAGTGCTTTTGCAAACGCTGTCATGACGAGCTGCAACTTGCCAGGAATTGAGAGTGCGTGTTTTCTGATGTACGCGGACAATTCCATCTAAGATAGATTAAATACTACCTTGTTTAGTATCAAAAAGCCGACGTACTTCAATGGCACCACCACCAGCAACTACCTCTCCATTCCTAATGGCTCGCTTCACAACCATGATGGCATCGTGAAGGCTCCTTTCTACTTCTTCAATAAACTGATCTGCGCCGCCTCGTAGGATCAACGTGCAGGTTTTTGCTTTGGGACATTCCTCAAATAGGTTGTATCGTTCGCCGCCTATTTGCCTTTCTTGGAACAAACCACAGGTGCCGAGGTGGTGCCTTTCAATGCCAGAGCAGGTAGACTGAATTGCACCACCGACTGCTTGAACAACCCTCCGAAGATCAGCGGCGGCTACACGGCCGGCGGAGAATATATCACGATCGGCAAACCACTGTGTCGCTAGATCACCGATGGGTAGTTTGCTAAGCACGACCTTCGCGCCAGTCTTTTCGATAGCTTGAAGTTTTCGGTAGATAATCTCCCACTCAGCATCGACGATTGCTTGATAATCGGACACAGCCTCCACCCGTACTTCCGCGTTGTCCTTCTCCGCTTTTAACTCTAGTTCGACGTTCAGACAGATAATAAGAGGGTCATGGAATTGTTTTGGCTGTTGCTCTGCTCCGGCATACGTAAATGTCTTCTTAAAGGCAACGCCGCGTATAAGAAGGGAGTCCTGCATGCCTCCGCCAGTCACCTTCTTCACTCCGATGAGTGATTCGTCGAGGTCATCCTCATCCAAGCTTTGGATAGCATCTACAACCATGTTGGAAAAGAACGGTTTTTCCGAATGGATTAATTTTGATGACATGGATGTTGAAGCGCATTTCAGCAATAGTGACCGAAATCTCCTGTTCGATGTTTTAGATGAGCGGCGAACAAACTACGACAAACGTACTCTGGGTCTGACTTGTCAATAGTAATTTGTAGCACATTTATATGATCTGTAGCCTAAGAGTCTTATGAGCTTGGATGTACTAAAACTAGGTGAGTGCTACGAACCAATTGTGATGCTTTCCGGAAACCCTTCATGATGATGTGAGGGCTAACCCCTTCCTCGATGTAGCTTCTGATTTCCTTCAGTAGCTGTGCTGCCAAAAGTACAACGCTGGTTGTCCCATCTCCAACTTCTGCATCCTGGGCCCTAGCAATATCGACAAGGGTCCGGGCAGCAGGGTGTACGATATCCAACAATTTCAGAATTGTTGCACCATCATTCGTAATCTGAGCTTCTCCTCGATCAGAGACAATCAACTTGTCCATTCCTCTTGGCCCAAGCGTGCTAGAAAGAGTTTGTGCGATAGCAAGACACGCGGAGATGTTGGAAAGTAGTTGTGGTGTTCCTTGAGAGGAGTCGGTACCCTCCTTTAGCAGCACCACTGTTGGTTGCTGGGCGAAACAGATATCAGACGCAATGCTCAGAATTAAAACTGGCACAAACCATTGGAAGAGCGCGTTGCATCTTGGATGACAACCTGGAGGCGATTTTGCGAAGGACGTGCAATCTCAAAATTCCTGATGAATTTAATTGTGCATGTTTGTCCATCGCGTCCGACGCGTTCAAGTCATATAACGCGTTTTTCTTGCACCACCTTTCATGACCGACGACGAGCTGTCCGAAGGGCCTCCTAGCGGTCTTTTTTTTGCTGGATCGGAGGATGAAGTCGAAGATGCGCCTATGGATCAGCCCGAGTCCCCGCCTGTGACTTCCAGAGCATCATCACCTGCCAACCTCTTTTTACCAGACAGTGAGGATGAAAATTTGTTACCAACTGACATTCAGTCACCTGCATGGAACAAACGAAAGTTTACAACACCAGAACACGATGCAGATGATGAAATACTTGTATCGTCGCCGGTATCAATTCCTCAGAGCCAACCAGTACCAAAAGACTCAACTCCAGTCCAACCTCGTCTACCTCAAGTTCCTCACGATATGGCTGAACCTCTGCCAAAAAGGCCACGAACACTGGAACCTTCCAGTGCTCCTTTAGGGTTTCAACCCACATACTTGGGCGAAATCTTGGTACCTAATGCCTGGAGTAACGTCTCCGGAAAGGGTTACATAAAATGTAACGATCCCGTAAAAATCTATCGTGAAGTTATGGATAACGTTGAGCGCCTAAAAAAGACGAATACCGTCCAAGGAACTGGCAAGAAGCAATTATCCCTGAAGTCAATGCTAAAACCACTACCTCCAAAGTCAAAGAAGAAAACGAAAGAAGATCAAATAGTTCGTTTGGTTAACAGTCGTGGCACAGGTTGACTCATTCTGCGCTCTTGCTTAAATTTCGTTACCTGACTCACACGCGCGTCATAGAATTTGGCCGGCTCCCTACAGATGTGTCGTGGTGGATTTCGAAACTTCTAGATCTTGGTGCGCTGTCTCAGGTTTTCCAGTGGATTTGGTTCATGTTGAACAGGCATCGTTGAATTTCGGGGGACTATGACCGACTGTCCGGAAAGGCTTTCTACTGGGGCAACCCTTTTCGTGACATTACAAGTATTCATGCTTGCCGCTGCTTTCGAGCCAACCGTTGTCTCCAACACGGGAGAGGCGCCTATCGTCATGTTTAATGAAGGACAAGAGACTGTAGATGAAAAGTATATTTGCATCCATCTAACCATTTCTCTGACCGCTGACACGTCTTAGGCATTTGAGAGAACGGAAGCGGGCACTTTTGCAACTATTTGATGTTATCGGTCTCAAACCATATGCCGGGGCAACTGTTAACAAGGACGTAAAACTGAATGACGAATTCCTTAAACGCTTAGCAAAGCGCAAGACAAAGAAGGTGACGGAAGTTGTGGGAGATGATGAAGAGATTGAGGTCGATGATGCCGAAGACCTTTCAAAGAATGAGATCGACGCTATATACCAGAAGTAACCTATACCCGCCTTCGAAATAAATGAATTTATCTGACTTTTACGCAGAGCTCAACACCTCGATCGCCATCTTGGGTCGATGGATCCCGCCGATACATTTACGTTGACTCTACGAGACTATCAAAAACAAGCCCTCCTGTATGTCAGCGGTGTTCCCAAAAGTGGCCCGGCGGAACTCATTTTAACAGGTGGATGCACTCCCTTGAGTCTGGAAAACTGGATGCACGCGAATCCTCCTCTATGCACCCATTGTGGTCCCAGTACGTTTTAACTTTCAAACATTAACTTCACCTGACCATTTTTAGATACTTCTTCCCTCAAATGCCAGTTATGGATGGAAACACGATAGACCTCTCTGCTGACGAGAGGCCATTCTATGTGAACCCCTATTCCGGTGAAATGAGCTTGGACTTTCCGAAACAAGAGAGAAGTTTCCGAGGGGGGATTCTCGCGCAAGTCAAACCTTTACTACGTACATGATAATGATGCTCATTTTGTGTTTCAGCGACGGTAAAATTCCAATATAGACGTGCTTTCTCTTCATATCGCTAATCAAGAACCTTCTCTCTATTCCGCACAGAGAGTACGTATTCAACATTAAGCGACTCCGTGGTTCTTACAGTCGTTTAGTGGGAATGGGCAAAACAATCATGGTATCAGCCCTCTTACATACTGGTCCACCAGTCGAAAAGGAGGAGGAACTGTCACTGGCCCCAAAATCACGTCAACTAAAACTGAACGACACTTTCCGACCTATCGCGCATAACAAGCCTCTGAAGGCTAGCTCGGCTACGCTGATTGTTGCTCCCACTTCCTTGCTTGCGCAATGGTCAGAAGAGCTAGAACGATCAAGCAAACCTGGAACTGTCAAGGTTCTCGTCTGGCATGGCCAGAACAGGCTCGATCTCGATTCCATGGCTGAAGACGACGATGACAATGATGACACCATCAAGGTTGTCGTCACTTCATATGGAGTACTTGCTTCGGAACATGCTAAGCACGAGAGATCTGGTAACAGCAAATCATCTGTGTTTGAGAGTAATGTTTTCCAAGCCGCTGTTTGTCACACCGCAGCTGAGTTTTCTTCGTAGTCAGGTGGCTCAGAGTTGTTTTGGACGAAGCACATTCCTGTAAATCCCGAACAAGTAAAACGGCTAAAGCTGCGTATAGTCTTCAAGCTAGAAGAAGATGGGCTGTAACAGGTTTGTGAACCGACTGTGAACCAGGGGTGCATATGTTCATGCAGACTCAAGGCACTCCAATCGTTAATAGACTGGAGGACCTGTACTCTCTTCTGTGAGCAGGCTACTATTGCTCTAGAAAGCTTCAATGACTGATAGCATCCATAGGAAATTTCTCCGCTTCAAACCTTGGTCAGACTTTGCATTCTTTCGCTCGTGAGTCTTACAGCATCACCCTCATTCCTAACCCACTAACGAGAAGTTAAGATTCATTACCTTGCCTTTCTTGGCTCACGATCCAAAGGCTATCGAAATTGTACAAGTCATTTTAGAAAGCGTTCTGTTGCGCCGGGAAAAAAATATGCGTGACATTGATGGCAAAAAAATTGTGGACCTACCAACAAAAGAGGTATGCAGTTGTCATCGCACGGTGACGGCTGCTCATAGAAAACGTAATAAAGGTTGTCATTGAAACTTTGGAATTTTCACCTTTGGAAAGGAAGATCTACGATTCCATCTACATTTCCGCGAAGAAAAATTTCGAGAGATTAAATGCTAAGGGACTTGTAAGCAAAAATTACACCCATATTCTAGCCATGTTGATGAGGTAAGTTTGTCGATGACAAAATTAATCTACTGTATCTGTTGACCGTCAAAGGTTGAGACGTGCTGTTCTTCACCCGCATCTTGTAATCACGCTTGACGCATTGTCTCCCAGCGAAGATGCGGTTATCGACATAAACGATCTGCTACAGCGATTTGCTGAGGCAGGCAGCGCAGGCAGCGATGGTAACAACAGCTATGCCGAAGAGGTCCTAGCGAAACTAGCTGAAAGCAAGGTGGATGAATGCCCGATTTGCCTAGATGTGATGGAGACACCGATGATTATCCCTGGCTGTATGCACCAATGGTAAGAACTCGAACTCGAACAGCCGTGCTCCTCGAGAGGAAGCTAATGCGAGCATTTTCAAAAGTTGTAAAGACTGCATCCTCGCTCACCTGGCCACATGCGAAGAGCGGCATGAAGAGTCGCGCTGCCCTACTTGCACACAGGGACCTATCAAGGTAGTGCAAATTGATTCTCATGTGCCAACATAAACCTCCATCTATCCTTAGGCGAGCGAACTTCTCGAAGTCGTGCACCGGCAAGATAATGGGAAGCCGGTATCCCAAGCTTCACAGCCTGAAGTGACCTTGCGCCGAAACGATTTTGTTTCTTCTACGAAATTAGAAGCTCTGCTTAAGAGCCTAAGTGTGTTTCAACCGGCTAGTTGATCTCGCCTAACTCATCGGTCTATATAGAACGCCTCCGGAATCAGGATCCCTGTTTCAGGGCTGTAGTGTTCTCTCAGTTTACTAGCTTTATGGACTTGATAGAAACTGCTTTGCAGCGTGAACGATTCGAACAGTACCGTTTTGATGGGACCATGGATGTCAAGAAAAAGAATGCTGCCATTTCGGGGTTCAAAATACCCTCTAGGAAGCCGAAAGTGTTGGTTGTTAGTTTGAAAGCCGGCGGTGTAGGGCTCAATGTTGGCATCTTTCCCCTTTTTGTAAACCTATGCGCCTTCTGATTTCTGCTCGCTAGCTCACGGCAGCAAACTACGTCTTTATGGTTAGTATCGCTATACTAATATTGGCTGGCGAAGCTTGATCCTTTCTTTTGGGTATCAACAGATGGATTGCTGGTGGAATTCTGCAGTTGAAAACCAAGGTAAGCCTCTCGAGTGTCACAAGGGAACATTGAGATCATTCATCTTCTACAGCGATCGACCGTGTGCACAGGATCGGTCAAGACAAAACTGTTTATGTAACACATTTCATTGTATGACATTTCTCTTCGCGAGTAGCCTGCGCCCATATTTTATTTGACAGGTAGCAAATACAATTGAAGGCCGGATCCTGAAAATCCAGAAGCGAAAGATGGCTATAGTGAAAGAGGCCTTCCGAGGGACCGGTCAAAAAACTGATTCAGACAGTATCGATAACTTAAAAATTATGTTTGGGCATGATTGAGATAATCTATGTCGGTTATAGTAATGTTTAAAGTGCACATGCATAATGTAGCCTAGCCGTACTTATTGTTATTAACCGTACTCCTCAATCACCCTGCAGCGCAGGAATTTTGGATACATCTATCAGCGCGACTTGTTTGCATTCCAACGCTAACGCGATTCGATTGAAGTTAGTGGTTGTCTGCCAGTCTATCTCAAAAATGCCCATTCGCTGAGCTCCAACATGCCAAGACCAGCGCAATTCTTGCTTCTGTACAGACAGTAAGCCAAGAGTCAAAGGTGGTCATCGAAACCACTTGCCAAGATGCTATAAACATGCAACCATCCATCACTGCCAGCCGCGGCAAGCCAACGTCCATTGGGACTGAATGTAAGAGCATACGCCGGCCGTTCATGGTCACTGAACACCGTTAAGCATTCGCCGGTCACCGAATCCCACAAACGTGTGGTTTCGTCGAAAGAGGAGCTAAGTTTAGTTCCCCGAGATTACTATCTGATGATTAAAATTTACCCAAAACCTACGTTGCGATAAGGGGATGGGGCCCCAGCGTTTGATCAGGGCACCAACAGAGCGCGCACACCGGATATTTGTGCCCCTCTAGAATGACAACAGCATCGGAAGCCACAAGACCGGGAACATTCCACACTCGCGCGGTCATGTCATCTGAACATGACGCTAGACGCGTTCCAGAAGGGCTACATTTAATTTGATTAACTTCGTCTTGATGTCCTCTGAGCGAACTATAGTCTTAATAGGCTACATCAACCGCTCTAAATGATAACCCACTTTAGTATCTTGAGAGGCTCTTGCTTGTCTATTCGCATGATGAGTATGGTTTGGTCAGCACCACATACCGCAAATGTTTCGTCACTGAGCCAGTCTACGTCCGAACAACAATCTGACTATTGTCAGGAAGGGGCATCTACCGAGAGGAGATATCATCATACTGGTATGACAACGATATTGTTTATACAAAAGCTTCTTATTGACGTCCCAAATGCAGAATGTGCCATCCATACTTGCAGTCAGAAGTAATTTGCCAGATTTGGAGAATCGTGCAGCAAAGATGGATCCCTTCATAACCAAAGACATAGAATAGAGACGATGAGCAGTGGAAATGATGCAGCGGTTATACAGGAATTAGTACCTTGTGTTGTGGGTTCGAATAATACAGAGAACCGCTGCTCGTGAATATTCGAAGAATTGAATCATGTGAACTAACAGCAAGAAGCGTTCCGCTGGTATTCCAGTGAAGCGACTTAAAGTCTGTCTGTCTAGGCTTAGCGAGCAAGTCAACAACAGTCGAAACGGCCGGTTGGGTCAAGCTGCCTGCGCCATTTGACGGGTTTGGCAGATTCCATAAGTTCATGACAGCATCTTTGGACCTAGAGTTATTTAGTCGGCAGGTTTACTGGCGACTGAAGCACGCTTACCCTGAAGCCAAAAGACTATGCTGAACTGGGTTAAATCCACAAACAAATACCTAAGAACAAAAAATGAGGCCAAGACTAGTAGTATAACTGTAACATGCTCACTTCTGCTTTGTGGCCTGAAAGGAGCAGAACTGGACTCTCCTCTGTCATATCAATGAGCTGGGTGATGAACAAGAGCTGGGTGCTGGGAGCGCTTTTTCTAATGTAACCCAGCTTTTTGATGAACATCGCAAACACTCTCCAGAAAGATCGGAACGTCGTGCCATAAAGTTGATCATGAGCTCTTCTCTTTTTCCATGCTCACGTCATTACAGGCCAGCATTGCTGCTGTTCAGCACTCGCAAGAGATCCAGTGGCAGCGGTTCTCCCATGCCGGGGCCGATCTTCACAGCAGTACAATAGGCCCAGTCAATCAAGCAGACGTCGCCCGAACGATTCTGACAGCCGTATACGATAGTCAAGTTAAAGTTGCTGTGCATGTACTTGGTACGCAAGTTATATATATAGTGTGGCTACTTAGCATCATATTCAGGGTCATCAGCGCTTTAGCCCGACTCGGAGATCAATATCCCAACCAGCGACTTGCTTAGATCCCCTTCTGCACTCTGAGCAGCTTCAACTACAAGTCGCGTGCCATCCTCGACGACTCTTCTTGTCGCCATTTTGTCACCCCATGGTACACGTGGCGTCCATACAACCAGATGTGCACTCCAATGGACAAGTGCATTCCAGGCTACCTCAGCCGAAGGCTGGAACTCCTTCGCATACGCCTGCATGAAGCTTCTGAGCACTGCTGACGACGTATCAGCTGCAGTAGGCACGAATCGTTTCAAAAGGTCCATCTCAGCGCAAAATTGCCCGACATCACAACCAGGTAGACCAGCTTTTGCCATTTCCCAGTCTAAGATATACAATCGTTCGAGTTTTTGATCGGCATTGACGACCACCATCATGTTGCCTGGCCAAAAGTCGCCCATGACAAACTGTATCTTCATCTCAGCCTTCAATTCAATTCTGAATTCAGACTTGTAACGCACAGTGTCGTGAGCTGATGTTATAGCTTTGCTCATCTGGTCTGCCACACGTTTCATGATCTCCACATCCTCCTCCTTCACTTCCAATAATGGGTCCGTAAGTACAGGAGGAACGTCATCCCCTGTCAGCGTTGATACTAGCCGTTCGTAAAATGCCCAAGCCGTCAACTGTTGCGCCTGCGTGTGCTTTGCAAAGACACCAAGAATGCCATCGGGATCTGCACGACTCCAAGCATGCATTCCCCCAATAAAACGACCCAGAGAGGCGCCGATCACCTCTGCTAGATCGACAGATCGAGACCCTGGTACCAAACCTTCTTGGTAAAACTGTTTGAGAGTAAGGACATTGGTTCCGCAATCCTCCATGATAAGAACATGCTGCTCCGCATCGAATTTATAGATTGTTGGGACTGTGACGAGGGAGTCGGGCGGAAGCCAGGCTTTGATGCGTGTCATGGCCTCATATTCAAACCTCTGGAAAGTTGTCAGTTTGTTTAGATGAGGATAAAACTGGCTGTTATTCACCTGACGATCCACCGAGATCGCAAGGGTCTTTAGATTTTTTACATACGGTTCAGCGAACTTCAGCACAAGTGTCCCGTTATGATCGATAGGCGCCTGTAGGTGTATCCGGTAGGCGAAATTGGCCGATCCACCGCTGAGCGGTATGATGGTGTGGCTGGCGAAAGGCGTACTGGCGAGGTATGCCTGTACGCCCTCGATAGTAACTAGAGGACTTGGAGTGAATGACATTTGCTTTAGGTTTTGCGGTGACTCAAGCTAGGAACCAGCTTAATCATTATATGTGATTGTGTGAAGAGACGGGCCCGAGGAATCGACTCATAGTACAAGATAAACAAGCGATTAGTACGGGAGTACAATAAGGGTAATGGTAAAAGTACAGGGTATTATGACGAGGACGAGGGATGTAAAAAGTACATACAAATGCAACCCCAAAAGGAAAAGAGTCATAGAGAGTATTAGAGAGGAAAGCAATAGACTGGTTGAACAGCAGGAGAAGCACGCCATCGTGCGCCATTCACTACCGAATTTCCCGCAAAGGCCCCTGATGGGTCTCCACGCCTAACCGACTTCTCCCAATCTCCTCATAAGCGCGCCCCAAGATCTTCTCTCTCCCACTCCCCTTCCACCACTCCTCACGTATCCGTGCAGTTCTCATGCTCGTTCTTCCAAAACTCTCTCCACGAACAGGCAAAGCCCCAATCCTCATGCCTATATCGGGAGTACTCCACTGACACCCCACAAGATTCTCGACAGCCCTGATTCGAAGGTGAACGGGGTTCTCTATCGGCCGTATCCTTGACATGATTGGGCGATGTCTCCCACTCACAAACACCATACCTTCAGCGCCCATACGAGCACGGATCTGCCAAGGAGAACGGGGAGGTACGTAATGCCGTTTGAAGTATAACGGATACGGTAGAGAATCGGGTAAGACGGTTCGGGGTAACGGCCGGTCGATAGCATATTCATCATCAACATCTACATCATCGTCGTCACAAACAGGGGTGTACGACCGAAGCGGAATAAGGGAAGTGGATGCCAGCGCAGAAATACGACGGTCGCTAATGGATCTCTTCTGCTTGGAACCCAAAAATGCCCGGACATCAGCTGGCTGCGCCCTTGCACCATCTGGAACGAGCTTTCTGAGTTTCTTCTGCCTGATTTGATATGGTGATGAGGCTATGCTGACAGTAAACGCAGAGCCAACACGGTGGGCACCAAACGAGCCGTTATAACTGGCGGCAAACATCGTTGCGTTGATATATGCGTGCTGGAACCCCTTGGCGATGTCAAGGAGGTGAGAAACACGACGGAGCAATGTGCTAGCAGGAGTTCCAGTATCGTGTAGGATGAGCGCTGCCGAATCCGATGCGGTGTTTCCACGAGCGAGCCGTGTATTAGAAGCTGCGGAATCGGGTGAAGAGAGGGGGAGAGGGCTGTCGGCCGCGGATACAGGAGTTAGATGAGCGTAAGGTTTACAAGAGTGGACTATGGGAGCGGGGGATGCAGATGTACGTGATGATGAGGGTGTCAAGAACCAGGATCTGGGCTGTGCCTTACTAGCCGATGAGGCGGTATGGTGGAACCACTTCGGTGGCGAGCTCGATGGTGTTGTAGCAACTGTTGAGGCAGAAGACGAGCCCGAAAATGATAACCACGAACGCCGCGAAGATGAAGAGCTGGAGGAGGAAGAGGAGGATGTGGAAGAAGTGGAGGAAGAGCAAGCAGCACAGTGAGACACGAGGGTAGACCTATCGCTGTTCCTTCTCTTAATGAGAGGTCTCTCGGGCTCCTTGCCTTTCCTCTTTCGCCGCTCGTCTACCTCCCATTGAACGACCTTGAGTAGAGAATCCAAAAGTTCGACCTGCCGTCGCCTCTTACGATCTTGGCTCACGCTGCATGGCAACGGACTTGCCCGCCGACGCTCCGGAGGAAATAATGGGCCCTGCATGCTGGCGAGGACATCGCTAAACGGCACGGTACGCGTGTCGTCAAAAAGAGATCGGGAGAATGGTGGCCTAGAATTTCTTGGTTCTGACTGGAATGCGGGTTTTGGCTGAGGGCGAGGACTATAAAAAGGCATCGAGTCATAAATGAACAGGTCCTCGGGAGAGTTAGAGGGTGTGGGGATGAGCTTAAAAGAGAGGCTGCGCGGGGCAGGACGGGATTGACGGTTCATTTGGATTCGGCGTTCGATGAGCGGAGATTCCTGAAGGAGAGCAACTCTTCTGCGCTCTTCTTGCGCTTTGCGTTTCTCTTCCTGCTCGCGCCGCTGAAGGGCAAGAGTCTTGGCATCCCTCAACCTTTTCTTCTCCGATTCCCATATCCGCTCGCAATCACGTAACCGCTCTTCTCGTTTCCTTTCCTCCAACTGTTCCAACTCCATGCGTTGTCTCTCTTTAATTATGCTCTCGCTTTCTTCCTCCATGAGCCGCCCGTGTGGGAAAAAGCAGAAGTCAAAATCTTCGTCTTTGACAGCAGCAACGCGCGGATCGTCTGGCGAGGTGATGTGGATACCCTTAAGTTGCAATAGGAGGATCTTGGCCAGCTGAATGTCGTCATGCGCGTACGCGACGTGAACCTGATCTTCTAGTGAGCGCGGTGGGGAAGGGGGGGAATCATAATAGTCTATTGGATGAGGTGCCGTAGGCTGTGGAATAAAAGCTGGCCTTGGAGGAGGTTTAATAGGAGCGGGGGACACGATGGTGGCCACGGACTTTGCAGTCCGTTCCGGGATTGTGGCTCTTCGCGACCTTGACCTGCGCTCCTCAGAGGCCTGCCTAGCTAGAGCAGCGCGAGACACCTGCCGAGAACGCCCGCGACGGAGAGGAGGGCTACTCTGTTGGCAGACGGCCAGCATGGCGTTGAAGGGGGGAAAGCGGAATAAAAAAAGACGAAACGGATATAATATATAATATAAGAATTATGTAATTATATCATTTCCTCGAGGCTCGGGATCTGCCGATATCTATCCCGGTATAGATCCATGGTTATCGGGGTGTTTCCCACAGCGTTGCCACAATCACCTCTCCTGGGTCTCCAATGCCTCTTCTAGACTCCATCATCTCATCACCCATATGCTTCATATCCATTCAGCAACAATCACCCGGATCTCTCGTCAACAACGCCCACAGTGCTAAACATTCAAGTTCTCCTCTCATGCTATCTGTCTTGGAATGGCATGAATCATTCTTAGACTCCATCCTCGGAAGGCTCTAAACTAGCTTCATTCCACCCCTAGTTCATATCCGACTCGCACTTGGACCTAGTAGTGGGGCCCTGCAATGTAAAATAGACACCAGGTACATCATACGTATCTAGCAGATGTATAACCACTCATACCAGGGTGACATGCCAGCCCCGTATAGCTTTTACTGCGCTCAGAGGCAAAAGGATAATACCATCACTCCGATGTCTAATAAACAACTCTCACGAACCTTGGTCTTGGCGCTAGCCTCTATTATGTACGTTACCACGTATATGCATGCTCAAACTCGAACGTACAGCATTCATGAACAGTCATCTTGGGCGCCAAACAAACGTGCTAAAATTCGATACGCCATATAGAGACCTCAGCTCATTCAACACTGCCTCGAGTTGATCCTTTGCAAGTTCCCCGCGCTCAGCCATGCCTCGTGCGTTGTTACAATAGCAACATCTCAAAGTTATGCTATGTAGCTTATAGATTCCTCTGCACAACCAGCACTGCCTCGTGCACAACCTCGGAAGACCGCAATCATCGATCAAGTCATTATCTATGCCTCGTGCATGCCATTTGCATGCCTTGTTTCACTAAAAATGTCATATTTATGATGCTGGACGCGTAATACTAAGCTTCCGTATGACATCTCGAACCCTAGTGCCCCCGCTTGCGAAGAGTCTCGTTCGGACGAACCGGACAGACAACCACATTCTTTTATGGGCAAGATGACCGAATATTATCCGGATACCCGGGAGAAGATTAATATGCATCGACAGTTCTATCATTGTGTGAGACTGAAAATCTCTAAGCGGTGAGTACTTGTGGGGCATTGCTTCGACCACGTCAATGACAGTATCTTATAAAGATATAACATACCTCACCGGCTGATGCAGGAACACGAACCCAGAAAGGCCCCGACGGGTTTTATATTTTTACGGTCAGGCGTCTAGTTAGCTGGTCTCTACGGCGAGTGTATGTTGACCAGGCACACTATACATACCAGATCCTTTATAGATGTATACTAGGCATCGTTTCACATCAGGTCAGACTTCACCGAGGCTATGTCGCCATATATAAAATATAGATCCCTACTGACCATCACGCCGTGCCTGCCACCTCCTAGAAGATGTGAAGGAGGTGCGATAGATTATCACTGGGCAACATAATCAGACGACGCACATAACTTCCTGTTCCCACCTGACCTCTCCTGAAGTAGCGGCTGCCTGCCGATTGCCTTTACAAATTCCACTCTCCCGCCGCGCTTTTGGACCCGTGTTGCACAGCCTCAATTGTAATGCGGGTTTTCTGTTTTGGGACCTTGTGCCCTGGAAAATTGAAAAACCCTCGGCTCTGACAGATCAGAAAAAAAAGCAATCGCCGCAATCTCCATGCTTTGTCTTGTTTTTCCTTCTTTTGGTCAAAAAAGGTTGTTCTGGGTGGTTGCATCGCATTCCAGGCTTACTCTGGCTTCGCGTGTGTGTAATACGCACTTATGGACAACCCATATCCCAGATCGTGATCGCGCTATCAGGCCATCTATTCAAACTTGTCGCACCCTAAGGGTGATCGGTTTTTTAATGATGCACCCCAGATATTAACTTTGGTCACCTGGACGAAGGAGCTGTCAACGGGAAATGAAAAAAAAATGAAAAATGAAACGGTCACACATTCTTAACATCGAGAGGAGTTTCATATGACATGGCGGAAACCTTTGAAGGTCGGGGCGGGGGAGCACTGTATCTGCATGTTCGCTCCATCCATATGATACTGGTTCTCTTGGAAGCGTGTGGCGGATTCAGTCAAATGACAGGACAAGGCGTTGAGCTTGAGGAATTGCCCGAACATACGGTGCACTTTCATTATCATCGTCGCTACATATATACTAACTGAGTGTCATACGGTAGTGTGGTGGAGCCCAACGTCCTGTTGTCATCCAAACTACCCGAAACTACGGCCAGGATCAAGGGTGACCCCAAAAGACACTCTTGTCGGCAAATGTGTGTCGTGAACCGGAGGTGGAGTTGGCGGAGGTAAAGGGACCGGATTTGGGAAAAAGCAACTGCTGTAAGTACGTATTTCATGGACTAGACCTATCAGTCTCGTCGTTGCACCAGCGAGGAGCAGGCGTTTAGCAGCTGAGCAGCGAGTACTTGCTTTTGGCGCACAAAGTAGAGGTGGAAAACTCGCTTTAGGTTCCCCTTTGCCCATTCCGTTTGCTTTGCTGTTTGGCGCAACTCATTCTATCAAGCCATCGCACTTGGATACGGAATCGCGGTCCGACGACGATGAAGTGGGGTTGCTGGTAGATATGGACGCATATAGTCGACAAACCCTTACAAGTGACATCAGAAAAGGAAGAGAGTAAGAACGGCCTCAAGTCTGGAACGCTCTGGAAGATTTTGGAGCAAGTCATCAACTTCTAATCACACATTTTCGAACTGGACGACAATGAAGATTTACCAGTGATATCTGGCTCAACAGGTGTGTCAAAAGTATGCCTAAAAAAAGGCGAGACACTCTGGCACGATGTTTTCTACCGACCCCACCATGCCATAGTCAGCTGCCAAAACATTTAAGGCATCATCAACGAACTCAGACCTCATCAGAATTCGACCGCCAAAACATCTGGCTCATAGCATGTCATACGAGGGTCAATCAATCTGGTCACAGATAAAAAAAGGAAACTTGACGCTTTCGTGATACACACAATATAGTCCGTGCAATGTTAAACTTTGACTATGGTTCATTCATTTTTTCCAGCATCCTGAGATGATATGAGTGCTTTTGAAAAGCAGTCAGTACTGAATACGACGCACAAGACGTCGTGGTCGGTGATAGAAACCTCAGCACCTTTAAACGGAACCTGTAGCAAATACGTATCAACCTAACGTCGACCGCAATGACAGGGTTGCGCTTCGTACTTGGGAGAATCTTGATTGACCGGGAACCGCGACATGGAATAAACTGCCAGTGTACGGAAGGCCAAGATACATGAGCGCGTTTAGTCTGGCGGGCGATTGGCAATGGTCCAACTGAAATTTGTAAAGACCTCTTGCTTGATGAAAATTTCAACAGTATGGTTACATATGGGTGCATGCAATGCCAAGTGACAAGTGAGGGTGGTAACACATCGTGATTCATAAGACATTGCGGAAGATCACTCGCGATTGAAAAAACAATCGTCCTGGGCTAGACTAATTACAAACCTGAGTTCGAAATTCCCATTTTTATCTTTCTTACCCCGCTACGGGAGCCGGGACGAAGATTACGCACAAGGATCATCCGTCCAATGAATGGGTTCTGTTTCTCAGCTGATTGTTGTTACGAAAGAGGCGGGTTTGTCCTTTGCAAAGAATAGAAGGGCGATCTCAAATAAAAAAGACGGAGACACGCCAACAAACACTTACGTTATAGAATACTTCAAGTAGTTCCATGTAATGCATGTGGAGCGGAAGCACGAAGGATCCGAGTCCTCGATGATAGGTGATTTAAGGAGACATGTGGGAAAAGAAACATGGGCTTGAAGCCTATTCGTATCAGATTTCACGTTAGTTGATCGTGCTTTCTGATATGATACTACATAGTGTTCCTGTTACTCGTTACGCGTGATAGAGTTCGAGAGGTAACAAAAACAAAAGTGCGTGCGAGGATATCATATCGGCCGCATCCTATAGAAAATGGATTTAGAAGATATGTTTCATCGTTTATAGTCGAGCATGTAAGTAAGGAAGCATGTGGTCTGAATTCGTGGTGAGAGAATATAATTTCTATGCCCTCATATATGACGGCGAAGAAGGAACAAGGTAAGAGGCGATAAGTGGAAAAACCATTCATGCGGCCGAAGTGGGCCCTCGTTATAGCCAGTTGATAGGGAAACAGTTGTTGGACGCAGTATACACCATGGAAGACGAGCTGTAATGGTAGTAGTGTGACTCCGAAAAGAAGATCTCATACGATTGTGTGTGGATCGATATGGGTCCTGGATCGGACGGCGAGGAACACTCGTGTCGTGTACCGTGTGATGATAGTTGTGTACAAAATAAACATAATTAAAAGACTAGAAATCAACTGAGTGTCATCCGTGAGTCTACCCCTTGACTTTATCCTTTTTTGAGTGCTTGTCGTCGTCGTCGGTCGGCTCCTTTTCTTCGGCTTTGGTCGAAGATGTCAGATTTGGGGGACCTTGAATGTCACCTGCGTCCCAGGACATCGGCATCAATGCCACAGGCAGCAACCATGTGGCGCTCAGTACAACGCCGTTCCCTATGTAGATCCCGCGTATGTCAAATATGGGGAGCCAATAATATTGTAAAACTTAAACTCACCTTTATCATACTTCGTTATTCGTGTCCAACTCCATGCAATAAAAACACCAATGTACCCCAATACGGGTGACAGACGTTGGAGCACTTTGACGGCTGGCCGAAGCTGAGGTGGAACAAAGGTCGTGGGTACCTTTTTCAAAAACCACTGAAGGGCCGTGGTCACCATGGCCGCGCGTTGGGTCGCCTTTATCTGGTTAGAGCCGAGTGCTGCCATGACAGGCGGAGGCAGGTACAACCGATATCCCCACCATGTAGTATAGATGGAGATTTTTGTAGTGGAAGGCACCCAGTGTGTTTCGAGTGAGGCAGGTTGGGGTGGTGCGGAAATACCAGTATCTGGTGCCTTTCCTTTGCCCTTTCCCTTATCATTGGTGTCTTTATCTCCTGCAGTCTGTTCTTCATCGATGTATTCCAACTCAGATTCAGCAAGTTCGACTTCCGAGTCCTTTGTTGGTTCAAGTGGCGCATACATCATGACGCCCTCCTCACGTTTTGGTTCCGAGGGGTTCGCCGAATCTACCTTTTTGTCATTGTCAGGAATTTCTGAACTCTCGTCGTGCTTAATCCGTTCCAACTCAAGCCAAACGCTCTGCCTCGACCCAGACGCACCATTCGCGTCGCCGTTCATCACACCTTCTGAAGACAAGCATTTAAGAGTCCTGTCATCGACGACATCTGGAATCGGAGGTCCTTTGCTATCCACCGTGGAGTCAACTTTTGCATCGGCGTGGCCTCCAACTACTCCGGCAAGGCTAGCTGGTAGCGGTAGCAAATCAATTAGGTGACGTATCCTCATCGCGAACGTTGTCGGTTCAGGCGCGTCGAGGTCAGGAACCTTGTCTTGTACATCCATTACGGATTCTCGTCTCGCGTCAACGTCGTCTCCTCCATCGGGTATCACTGTGTCATCGGCGATGAACCAAGAAGGTGGGGGGAAAATGATCTTGGGCTCTTGCTTGGAACCAAAAGCTTCCGTTAAAGTTTTGAACTTTGACACTGCTGAAAATTTTGCTTTAGTGAATGAATTAACTTTGAGTGGGTCTTGATTTGGGGTCTTTGGAGTGGAAGACATGAGTACTTGAGGACAAGAGCAATTAGCGCAGTATGATATCAGTGGTGTGCAGGAGATAAGATAAGATCAAACTGCGGATTTTTCAAACCTCGAGTAGGCATTTATCTCAGTGATACAATCAAGTTATATCATTACTTGAGCCCGGAGAAAATATAATCACCAATGTCTGTCACCGTCTGCTACCCCTTTGCTACCCCCGAAGGTTATAACGGCGGTAACTACGAGAATGCCGAGATTAATTTAGGCATTGAAAATGATATGTGTGTCGAGCGATAGAGTGACCGCATCCGCTTGTATGTCTGCTTTCGTCAGCGTTCGAACCACCAAAGCACAGCAGAGGTGCACTTCCAAGTTCCAACGCGGGGTGGTTATGTCGAGAGAAGGATCCTTCTTCATACGTGGCAATATTTTCCAAGTCCTCCATATCCTCTTCCTCCAGAGCCCTTTCATAATCGCCCTTGTAGGGTCTAAATTTCAAAAACCTTGCCCTTGGCAAGCTACCACCTGCTCGTTGAAATGAAGCCCCCATCCGAGCCCTCTTTTCCCAGATTATCTCAACACCTTCGTTCCATCCTTTTTCGAATTCAGCGATTATCAATTTCCGAGCATCGTGACTGATTAGTTCACTGGAGTTTGTTGCAGGGAAGAGAGCGAGTGTACGCAAGGTCGGAAGCGGGGGTACGACGTGAATTTTAGACGTAGCTAGAGGCTGGCGAGGGTCGCTCCGTACATGAGAAGGGGCTCCTGATTCTCGCAATGAAAACGTCGCTGTCGCAAGCCCCCGTCTTCCGGGTCTAGGTCGTCGAGGCTCACTAGATGCGTTAGTAGCAGCTTGATGATCCTGACTCGTGGTGACTAGACCCGTGTTAGATACTGTATCAGACCGGTTTCGGAGATCCTTCTCTTTGTCTTTTGCTTTCTTAACGCCTGCCAGGGCGCACCGTTTCCCTAAAGATGACCACCATTCCAATTCCTGAGTAGACGGCTGGTGAAAGCTACCTCGAAGGAAACTAGTGCATCCGTCAAGGATAAGGTGCTTTAGGTTGCCGAATCGGGCAAGAATAATCTCAAGATCGCTTTCGGAAACTTTGCAAGTCGATACATCTAAAAATTCAATCGACATGGAGGGAGCTGGAGAAACTAAAGACCTCGCGTTCTCTGGCTCCATAGTCAACGGGCGAGCGATTGTGCGCCCAGGAATACGAAGGGTCAAAGCTTTCAAAACCTGGGAGTGAATGAGGAGGGAAAGGTTGACGTCGAGTCTGAAAAATACTAAGGGTTGGGCAAAAGTTGATATTACTTCGGAGGGATCAGAAATGTAAGGGTCATGGACTACAGAGAGCGTTGATAAGCCAGAGCTAGGCCATGCAGAGAGAGCGCGAAGGGTAGAATCATAATAAGATCCCTGAAAGCTTCAGTCAGCGCAAACATAATATTGTTGTAACAGTCTACACACTTTGAGGAACTGGTAATAGGTAGCTTTTTTGACACTTTCAGGTGAATCACTAAGACATGATGGACAACAGACTTAGATATCACTTACTAGGGACTGAATCTCAGAGATAACGATTTCAGCTTTGTCATGTGCGTCTTGAATGCCTCCTCGAGGTGCTCTGGCGCGAAGTTGTCGGGGCCAATGCATAGGATGAAAGATTCCAAGTTGGGGAGGAGGAGAATTATATTGACAAGGACGTCAGCGTCCACTTTCCATGCTTCTACGGAAATATGTCGGATCCATAGCGCAAGATCAGGGGCTACTCCTGGATTGTTGATGTGCTCCAAGTGGGCAGAACGAAGGCGTCGGTATAAGCTTGGAGCTTGATGTGGGCGGGTGATTTGTATCGCCTCAAAGAGGTGGTGTTGAGAGATGGGTGCATAGGGTAAGGCTCTTGTTAGAGATAAGACAGTTTGTTGTAGCGAGGATTGGGGGATGTGAGAGAGAATTGCTGAGTATAACTCAGTCGGTAGTTTGTCGAATGACATGGTTTGAGAGACATAGACGGGCTCAAACGGTCACTAGATATAGTATTAGTGGGCGACAGATTTGTATCATTGACGTCGGAGACCAAGTGGAGACAAGGTCACCGGTCATGGGTCGGCTAGGTGCCTAGCATGCATTTGGCTTGCGATCTCCTAGGCACCATGGACGTGGTTGGCGATAAAGCCGCCGAGTCTAGCAAGGACGACGTTTATTACGGTACAAGTACAGTAGCTCAGCTCCGTGACGCCATTACAGTACACTGATGGGCGCGTAATGACCTCTATTTTTTTTATCTAAACTTGCTGCTACACTATCGCCAACTGGAGATTCGACAGCCTCCAACAGCGGAGACATCAAACACTTCGTCGGCGCGTCCATTTTCACTTACTACCTCTCCAGCTCAAGTTCCTCCACCACCAGTGTCACATACACAAGCTCAGTCCGAGGCTGCAACTTTATGGCACTGAATACGACCGATTACGCCGGAGAGGTAACGCCTTATGGGTCATCAGATTTTGGTCTTCCAACTTGAACGTTAAACTATGCACCTGTTGCCGAGTCCGCTGCAGGTCTACAAAGGTCGACCTCATTTTTGAAGGTGATTAGGCGAACATACGAAGAAGGTAAGGTCGTGTGTCATATCCTTAAGAAAGTATAAAGCATCCACATTAGGTCTATCTAGAGATAACTGGGTGGACGATGAAGATAGCATGGATTGTTATGCCTGCAAAGAGGTCTTCACGGCATGGCGCCGCAAGCACCATTGTCGGATCTGTAGTACGTAGCGAGACTCGATTTGTTCAGGATATAATGCTTCGTGCATGCAACACATGTCTAGTGAATCTAGCTAACCTGGACAATGGTGACATAGTGGACGAAAATCCTGTTGCGCCGTCTGTAACCAACGAACTAAGCTTGAGGTCCTAGTGTGCATCTACAAACACATTTTCTTGCCTCACAGCTCTCTGGGCTGATCGACGAACCATCCAATTTGAACTCACTGACTTTTCAACCACAGACTCCACTCCTCCCGCCCCGGAGTCTACGGGCTCTACAGAGTTCACTGCAGGACCACCTGGTGTATTTGGCACTTCTCATACCCACCACCATGAAATTTCTGCGTATGCAGTTTAACTTAACACATGCCACCTTGAAACTGACCGACCTTGTAGTCACACACAAGAACCTGATATGAATTTTCTACTTTATCTCAAGATCACGCTACGGCAAATGCTCAAAACCGAGCATATTCCAACTATCAAAGAGTGGGAAGAAACACTTCTCAAACTAGCCCTTCGTGTTGTACAAGAGCTTACATTCTCTTTTTATATTCATATAGCTACTTTATTCAGGACCCATGCATTTTACTCGTCTCCTTTCTGTTTGAGTACTCCCGTATCGAAGGGCAGAGACACGTTCAGTTTTCACAGGTCATTCGTCAGCAAAAGGAATATTTAAGCAACCTCGGCCGTCGTATCATTACGCCCACACATCGTTTTGGCCGCGCTCTGTTCCTGGGTCCATTCTAGATGGATTAGCCAGCCGCAACATTGCTGTTGCGCAGATGGTCGAACTGTCCACGATTCAGATGGTTGCCCACATGACACGGGCGGACATCATCTCTTCCATGGATAAGCTGGCACTAAAGCCCAAGCTGGGTCTTTGCGAGCATCTGCACATCCAGAAATACCACGATTCCCGGAGGTCAAAAAGCGTACGTCCGCTTTGAAGGCTGCAATCGTGATATGGGCTGCGCTATCATTTTGCGTGTGGGTGATAGTGACTCGCTTGTCCATGTAAAGAAGGTCATGCGGTTTCTTACGTTCGTCGTCAGGAATTTGAA
>JABCKM010019873.1:55265-84980 GCA_018221805.1 Rugosomyces carneus
ATGACATCGCCAACCTTGATGTTCCATTTATCTAGTGTGCCTTCAATGGCGGAGTCCCAGGTGCCAAATCGGGTTTCAGGTTGGGCGTCAGGCGAATTTGAGAGATGTACGAAAGAATAGCCCAAGAGTCGCGTGCTGCGTTTTATGGAAGAAGATACGCGAGCGTCTAGTGATACAATTTTAATAGGATAAGGGAAAGTAGGAGGGAGATAGAGCTCTGTTGGACTGGATGCCATACTGCTCAACCAGGAAAGGTCCCGCCGTATAGAAGGGAACCCGCGTCGGATTTCGGATCTTCCACCCTTGTTCGGCATCACGCTTGAATTTGCCCAACTTGGTTCGCCTTGAGATATTGCCGCACATATAGTACTATACATGCAACACAAGTACGCGTATAACTAGAAACTATCGAAATAAGTAGATGCTTATTACGTGCATCATAGAATTTTAAGCGGCCAAGACGCGACTGAAGGTCACGACACGTGATGGTTCGACAATCTTGCGTCCAACCACCAACCTGGCTCGAATTTTCTATTCTTTCCTCCGGAAGCCTATAAGGTTCCATCGATATCATCCTCATCGGTCGCCTCGCCCCATTCCACCTGTCAAGATCAAGCCACTATCAGGGATGCCGAAGTCCACGAAACCTCAAAAGTTTTATGCCATCAGAAAGGGTACAGAAACTGGAGTCTTCTCAACATGGCAAGTCCCTGGATTATTCACGAAATTTCCGCTCCAATTGAAATCGATCATAGGGACGAATGCAAGGCGAGGGTTCACGGCTTTCCAGGTGCCGAATACGCAAGCTTTAATAACGCTGCAGATGCCGGTGCATTCGTCTCTGGAACAATCACCACCACATCGTCTGGTAGTCAGGACAAGCCCCAAACTAAAGGACGGAAACGCCCAAGCATGTCGGAAGCAGCAATTGATGAATCCAAATACGATGTCGTATATTGCGATGGTGCTTGCAAGGGAAATGGTAAATCGGGTGCTATCGCAGGCATTGGTGTCTGGTGGGGGGAAAATGACCCACGGTAGATGATTTGCTCTAACCTCGTTCAATTCCATGCTGACTGCCGTTAGGAATATTGCCGAACGATGTCCAGGAGATCAGACGAACAACCGGGCGGAATTAATCGTATGCTGTTTACCCGCCTTTCTTGATGTCATAAAAACTTGGATGCACAGGCTGTGATTCGAATGCTAGAGACAACGCCTATTAGCAAGAAGCCCTTGCTCATCAAAACAGACTCCAAATATACCATTAACTGTTCGTATGGAATCTCTGCCCTATCCAAATCTTCCTGAACCAACTTCTAGGCGTCGAAACTTGGATCAAAAATTGGACTAAGAATGGCTTCAAGACTGCTTCGGGAGTTCCCGTTAAAAACCCGTTTGTGCTTCGGTATTTAAGTGCTTTGCTCAAGGTTCGGGGGCTGCATGGGCAAAAAGTCGCATTTGAGTATGTCAAAGGTCATAGCGGAGACAAGGGCAACGATGGCGCAGACGCACAGGCTAATATGGGTGTACTACTTCCTCCCCTACCAGAAAGAGACTGGGCAGCAGCGGAACAGCAAGCTAAACAGCAGGTGGCCGAGTTTGAAAGCACCAGAAATTTAGACACCGTGCAAGTGGTGACCGACGACCTGCATAAGACTCCTCCGAAGAGGAGACGGATCAGCAGCTCAAAAACTCCTTCAACAACTCCGCCTCCAAATTCGAAATTGGCGCGACCCCCACACCCCCTGACAAAACCCGCTTCGCCTTCTAGAGTTCCTCCTGAAACTATAAATTTATCGTCATTTCCCGCCCGAACAATCACGACATCCACGCCTGGGAGACGGAAAGTAATCTTTGACGATAGATCTCCAACACCGCTCAAATCCCCGAGCGCTGACCTGAAAATTCGAAAGCATGGCGACGGTTTTTTCAACGAATCTCCACCCAGACTGAAAGGCCGGTCTATGTTCGGACCGGTGAAGGAGATCAAATCGATACCAAGTATCTATCCATCTCTATCTGGTTTATCTGATGAGCTGCAATCGCCACCATCGCCGCACAAGTTAGTCTCGATGAGTGTAAATGTAGAGGATATCAACTTCGCAGTGAGTTATTACCTCCCCGAAGTGCTTGATTCCATTGACTGAATGATGTTCTATGCTATGAAGGACTACGCAGACTGTCTTGCGGATGGTGATGATTTCTCGTTCTAACTACCTTGAACCCGGAAATCAGCAAGTGCTCGTTCTCAACACATTTATTGTAAGTTGTGGTCGATGTTCAACGTTCAACAACGCGTACTAATCATTGTTGATCATGAGATTCTACATTACAGTAGTAATTTCTTGTTTTCAAAGTGCAATTGTATTTATTGCATCGTGCAATCAATGTAGACACGTCCCACTATTAGCTGTATATCTAGATCCTCCCCCACTCATTGGCATAATGTATACAGAGTTGACAGGGAGCTGTAAACCTCTTGATCAACCATCAATATGAATATGCATATCAATATTCAACGATCAGTGGTTGTGCGGCTACACTAGCGTACTTACCCTCAAGCATTTGACGATTCTCATGTGTAATTTCCAGTGGATCGACTCTCCCGGTGGCCACGCGGCTTTGCTACTTGCTGACCTTCGGCGACAAGTCAGATTCGCGAGTAGCCCGACATCAACGATTGAAACTAAGTAACACTATGCCCATGCGTAGCTCTGCGTCGGCTAAGGAGCTGCGAAACACCATGACACTAGCCAGCCATCATTTTGAATGGACGTCTTAGGAACAACCCCCTGGAGCAGGTGAGGCTATGTCCGAGTCAACCCCATACCAACAACTCTTTGTAGAATCACTTCCATGTTACAATGTTCACATTGTAAAAGGTTTGCTACATGGCCTTCGCCATGTTACAAAATAATGGCAATGGGGTCTAATCAAACTCGCATTGTCGATAGCGTTGATCATTTGGCGCAGTTTCAAGGGTCGCGAGCTCACCACTCTCATAGCCTCCTACCAAAAACTCTGCCGAAAAAGATGCCACCATATTGATTGTTTCACAATGATCCACACGGGCATCTTTATCATTGTCACGGAAACAAAGAAACAGCTGATCATTACGTGGGACGACGACTTCGAGTATAAAGAGGGGCTGGTTTGCTGTACTGTTTCCTCATCCTCAGCAGGTTCTGAGCCACTCGCACATTTTACATCTCTTCAGCTGGTCTGAACACTTTATTCACTACCCAACCCAACAGTTACACATCTTCACCCCTTCCATCTTCATCATGAAATACTCTCAAGCCGTCCTTGTTGCAACCATTGGTGGTGCCACCCTCGTATCCGCCATTCCCACCCGCCCCAAGAGCCAAGGAGCAAACAACGGCGTCAACAAGCAACAAAGCTCCAAGCTCAACAGAGTCGGTAAGGGCGTCGGAAACGGCGTTCGTCTTGGTAGCACGTTTGCTTTAGCTGCCGGTGGCAATCCGCCATCCGCGAACCAACCGCTACCCGAGGAGCAGACGACGACCCAGTCCAACCAGCAAACTGTAAAAAGCCGTGAACTGCCGAAGAAATCGAAGGGCGCAAAACTCAGGAGTGGAACCGCTAAACTCAAACAAGCTGGCCAACAAGCGGTCCAGAAGGCCGGAGGACCAAGTGCCGTCGCGGAGGGCTTGGGCAACATGTACAACTTTGCTCAAAACCAAGGATTGACATCGGATACCACCAACCTCCGTCGCGAGGTCGCCTCTGCTGACTCGACAGCGAGCGAACCAAAAACTCCAACAACGCCAGAGACCCCAGCGCCACACCGCCAGAAGAAGAAGAAGGGAGGCAAGAAGCGCTTGTCAGGCGAAGAGAAGAAAGCCAAAGCGGAGGAATGGAAGAATACCAGCTCTCAGACCAAAGCAGAGCTCAAGGCGAAGCGCAAGGGCCACAAGAAAGGCAATCAGTCGGGTTCCACGCAGCCTTCTTCCCATAATTCCGAATCCACGACTCCTGGAAGCACCACTCCCCCTTCTACCCCCAACCCAGCCTCAGTCGCTGCCCGCGACTTTGACGACATGGACGGGGGATTGTTGGCACGCGAACTCATTGAAGAGCTTGACGCTCGCGGCTTTTGGAGCAACCTGAAAGGCAACTACAAAGAACGCAAGATGCAATCCCAGCAACAGTACGAGTCACCTCCCCTCGTCGCAAGGGACCTTTTTGACGAGCAAGAGCTGGAGCTGCGCGACTTTGATGACTATGATGAACTCGAGATGCGAGGCCTTTGGAAAAAAGTGAAAGGTATCTTTAGCAAGGGCAAGCAGTCCGGCGTGTCGGTCGACCCTACTTCCATGATGCCACCACCAAGCCAAGACCCCAACGCTCCCCAGCGTCGCGACTTGACAGAGGACGAAGAACTCGTGCTACGAGGCCTTGAGGACTATGATGAACTCGAGATGCGAGGCCTTTGGAAAAAAGTGAAAGGTATCTTCAGCAAGGGCAAGCAGTCTGGCGTGTCGGTCGACCCTACTTCCATGATGCCACCACCAAGCCAAGACCCTAACGCTCCCCAGCGTCGCGACTTGACAGAGGACGAAGAACTTGTCCTACGAGGCCTTGACGATCTCCTCGACGAGCGTGATCTCGACTTTGACAATCTCGAAGCCCGTGGCTTGACGGAAGACGAAGAGCTCATGCTACGGGACCTGGAAGACCATCTCGATGCGCGTGGTCTCGATTTCAACGACCTTGAAGCCCGGGGCAAGCTGCGCAACATCTTCGGTGCTATCAAGGACACTTTCAAGGGCAAGAAGCCTGGTATGCCTACTGATCCCAGCATGGCGTCAGACCCTTCGCTTCAAGTCCGTGAACTTTTGGAGGACCTTGAGGCTCGTGATATCTTCGAAGAGCTTGACGAGCTTGACTAGGTGATTCCCTTTCTTCCTCTTGGATATCGAGTTTGATCTGACGATTGCATTGCTAGGTCTTCGCAATACATACGGTACTGTCGCATAGAAGGGCTTGTAGCTAGATGCTTGTTTATGAAGATGAATAAAATTAGTTGGGTTCAAAAATACTTCGACTGAAATACAACTTGCTGAGATATGCTGCACCCGGAAAGCTCGTATATGGAACTGACAAAAACAGCGACCGTCTAGAAAACGAGTTTCCCCTACTTGATAGACAAGCTAGGCATGCAACTATTCTATTCTTCCTCTCAAGCTCCAAACTGCTTAAGAACTACGTTCGACCATGCAATCATTTCAGCGTACATCAACTCTGCGGTAGCTCGTCTAACCCGGAGCAGTTCAGTCTGTCATTCTGTTATTATAAAATTACAGTACATCCTTGAAACCAATTAAAGCGCCAGGATCTTTCCAGCTGCCGGCGCCATCCCTATATTGTGACCAGACACCTTGTTCTTCAAAGTATTCTTGACTGCCAGTGTTCCGCCAGGTTTTGAGAGACCTCACACCCAGATTAATGGCTCGAAATACCGCCATAACATTTTCCTAGCTCCTTTATTTGCAAGGCGCGAGCTGACACATTTGGTAGCAAGAAATGTATGAAGCTAATAACCTGCTGTCAATGAGGAATAAGGAAAACAAGACCGACAGGACAAGCCTTTTAAACACCGAGGCGTGAACGGATTTTTCCTCAAAGGCCGTCGACGTGTCCTCCAAGAAGTTATGCACTGCTCAGGTGAGATAATGTCGGATATGGCATCCCAAAGATTTTTGTTTCGAGTGCCTGTTCATGAAGATTTCATGATGAAAAAGGGGCATAAGATCACCCAGTTTTGTTATATTGGATTCTGGCTGGGCTGCTATCATATTGCCATGCCACTCAGCAAGACGAGAGCCATTTGGTTACTTCCAAAAAGGATTGGTCACCTCCAACGTTTAAATCATTCCACAGCATATTACCAGTCCCAGACATATGAGATAGTGTAGATGGCTTCTCGAAGAAGTGAGATATATATAACTCCAGATTGATTGGATCAAACTTCAAAAGATTCCCGAGACACGCAAGGTGGATTCAATGGTTGCATGCCGTCTCATCGCTAATGAAACCCAAGCAAATCGTGCGGCGTTCGCTCATGCTCTTTGCCTTTTTATTTTATTTTAGAAAGTGTGCAACAAGGAAAGACTTGCGACAGTAGTAACACCATCGTTGCTCCTTACCGACGCGGCAGTGGAGCTTGAGGTAACGATTGAGATATGGATAAATCTTTCTACAAGCAAACAGATGTGATGGAAGTAGCAGGCTCGGATTAAGTCACCTGAAACGTGGAAGTGCAGTGCGGACACCGCTTTACGATTACGCCAGGGCATGGTAGAGATGTGGGGGGAGCTCGTTTCCCATACATAGAAGCGGTAGGTTTGAGCTAGAGGTCCCTCCGGTAGATGATATACGTTTCTACATCCTAGGAACTGATGGTCGTCGAGCCACGATTTGACCATGAAAGTTCTCATCTCGACCGTAAGAATGACTTCGGAGCGTAAAATCAGGTACGCCTAGATATATGATGGGTCAGCTATGAAAAGACACGACAACACTTTACAAGATGAACTCGATACAAGTGATCGTTCACTGCAATCTGATTCCCCGACGCACTGAAGAGATGATATTGGTGGTCAAATTTTGACCGGGATCCAAACCATCAGCGAAGAGATGCCAACTTGATGTTGGATCCCTGATCTCAATTTCATGATGGAAGAGGAAGTTGAAGATGTCGGCAGCATGGGCTATGCATGGAACCGCACGCTATAAGCGTCTGTCCCAACTACTTTGTCTTAGTGTTGGTACATCATTCAAAGTTATTGTTTGAAACGCGTCCCGGCAAAACGGGAGGCTCCACGCTGAAACATTTCATTCTGAAAGTTCTCCCGAATCTATATCATGATGATTCGCTATACATAGAAATTGAGCACACGAACTTACCACATCTTGGAGTCTCATGCTCGGAAAAGGTAATGGCCATGATGCTGCGGGAGATGCGTTTTACTCAAGTCTGTTCAACGAACATAGCCTCGCCTCGAGTATAAAGAGGAGCAGGTTTTTTTCGCTCACTCCTCAGCAGGTTCTGAACTCCTTCCCACAAAAGTCAACTTGACGATTGGCATTCAGCTGGTCTGAATCCTTTCACCCTTAAATCCAACTCACTAACAACGTTATCTCATCAACCTTCATTATGAAATACTCACATGTCATTCTCGTGGCGTGCATCGGCGGTGCTGCCCTCGTTTCTGCCGCTCCGCCTCGCTCCAAATCTGCCATTACTCCCACCAACTCCAACCAGAACCAGAGGAACTCTCGGGTAAAAGAGGCTGGAGGGTCTGCGGCGCCCAATGGTAGGCAATCTCCCAGGAAGCAACGGCCTCAAGGCCAGACACCAGCGCGTCAGCAGCAGGGGCGGCAACCTACGCAAGGTCGCGGGAAAGCCGGGGCTGCCGGTAGATCAGCAGCACAGAGGCAGCAGCCTACACAAGGTCGCGGGAGAGCCGCGCCCGGGGGCAAACAAGCAGCAGCGCAGAAACAGCAGACTGAACCGCAGACACTGACGGGTCAGCAGGGTCAGCAAGCTGCCCAAAACAGTATGAGCTCAGAGGCGCCACCGAAAAAGAAAGGAGTCGTGAGAGCAATGAAGCACGCCGCCGGAAAGGGCCTCGAGCATATGGGCGGTTATCTTCAAGGTCGTCCAGGGTCTAGCAATCAACGTCGTGACATTGACGACTGGGCGCTGTCTACTCGTGAGTTTACAGAAGACGAAGGACTGAAGCTACGGAGCCTTGCAGACCTCCTCGAGGAGCTCGATGCACGCGACATCGAAGACGAAGGGCTCGTGCTACGGGATGTTGAAGATCTGCTCGACGCGCGTGGCATCGATTTGGACGATCTCGAAGCCCGAGGTCTGGTGCAGAAGACCTGGGGTGCAATCAAGAACACCCTCAAGGGCAAGGGATTGCCCTTGTACTCGATATTGCCTTGAAAGAAGTATATATAATTGGTAGTCTCAATGCATCGACTCAAACCAATTCCTCGTCGACTTTGGGACAACAATAGCAATAACAGCTTCTCAGGGCCATAATGTCGTCGTATCCATACAGCCCCCCATCCTCCCCTACTGGTGGCTTTTTCCCAGCAGGCACCACCTCGCCTAACGTCTTTCCATCATTGTACCAATCACCGCGCGACTCACATGCCATGTTTTCTGCGTTCACCAACTCCTCATCACATCCCCAGCCATCTCGTAGTGGCAACTCCCAGCCGCAGAGCCCCGGCCCATTCGCGAGATTCATTGCGCGAAAATAGACTTGGAGTTTACCTCCGAGGCCATCCACTCCCACACATGCGATACGCATACGTACTGCAGTCAGTCTGCAGCTAGCCGTTGACGGCTTCAACGATACCCACCCACACCATCATGATATGACGCATGGAGATGAAAAAACAAGTACTGTTGTATAAAGGCCTTCTACCTTAGATTATTGTATTATTACTGGAAGCATGGGTTTCGTGACGGCATTGTATCCTGTAACCTAAAGCTCCATTTTGAACATGGTGTTTAAACCTGCAATACAATTCATCGAACGACATACCAGCGCATCGCCCAAGAACTCCAAGAATTTCGACTGTCGAAAACAAACGCCATCTATGAAAACCCTACACCACAGCTGCGCTTCAAGGAACGCGCCTTGCCCTTGTCCTTCTGCTTAATAGTCCCGAGCGCCAAAAAAAAAATTACAAGGTATACACTATACAAATAACCGCCGACAGTCACGAGAGACCGCTAGTGCAAGCATGTCTCTCAAGTGCTGTGCGTTCCTGAATGCTAAAGTTGGTCTCATCTCTAATTCTGCTGGGAAACCCTTGTACCATGACTTGACATGCTGCCTGTGCAAGGCACGGTACAGAAGGATATCCGCATAAAGATCGGGATATGGGCAACTTGGGCTTTTATCATCACACTTGTACTTTTGTTTTTGGAGACGGTAGGTCTCTGCGGGGTCAGTGGTTACAAGGTCACAGTTGACTATCTTATCATATATCCCAAATATGGGATATCTCACTATCACCCTTAGGTGGCGTGACTGATAGATGCAGGGAATGTCAATTCGATCAACCTGTCCATCGGCTTCTTGGATTGGAGATCTGCACAGACAATGATGTGCTCCTTGCGTCCGCCATGACTTGCAATGTCTTAGCAGCCTATGCCACAGGGATCAATATGTTTTCTAGCGCCCTCACACTGATATCGGTCGTGATTATACGCCGAACCAAGTTAGCTTTCATACATTTGTCAAAACTGGACTGATGAAGGTCATGGGTGCTGTGTTGGATCTGCAAAGGCGCTCGGGGCTTGTTGAATTGACGCTGGAGATGTTTTACAACCCTTCATCTCCGTTATCCTCGCTTCCCGGGGGAGTACCTTCGTAAACTTAGGAGCACGGGTCTAGAAGTCCTCCGGTGGTTGGGCGTTGCATGTTTCACGCGCTCGTTCAACATTTCGGATACTGTAAGATTCCAATGGTTTATGTTTATGCGAGAAGATCAACCGTGATCTTGTCAGCGACTGAATAGAGGGTAGTTGAGGTGCATGCGCGATGGCAAAGGAAAGAAAATGAGTACTCATTAAGCATAATCCCATGCATCCACGCTATCTGTTGCACCCTTCCACTTGAATCTGTACAAGTTGTCAAAAATACGGCTTTTATTTCCTTAAAGCAATCGACACATACTTCTTAGTTTGGGGATCGTATTTCTTCTTCTGGAAGTACACTCTGACCCAGGTTCCCTTGGGAAAAGGAAAACCACCTTTAGTCCTTCCAGGTTTCACGTCGAAGCGCCTCATGCGATTCATGTGCATGTAAGAGACTTCAATCACGTCTGGGCCAGAGTTGGTGAACGTAATGTAGGTTTTACTCATGATATCTGAGCCGAATGGAAGGAATGGACTAGTGGGCGGGAAAAGGTGTTCAAGCGATCAGAATGCGTTGGACCATATTTAATATGTGTAGAAGCAAGATACCAGAGTGAGCCTGACAAGGTACTTAACAAGCGCCCTCGGTACCTGTGGACAATGCGGTGCGAGGCAAGCACATGCACATGCTCAAACACGGATTAATTTCCATCAGCGCATGTCCATTCAGGCTGACAGACGTCACAAAAAAAGACTTCTTATGGAGCAATAGATGGTCTTTCCAAAAAACAGCCTCATTATAAGCGCCAGGAACAAGATTGTGGAGATGACCGCGCTCTGAAAACAGCTTTAAACTGACTGCTGCGATTCTTTTGTCACTCTCAGCCTTTCCAACTATGCTTGCAGCTAAGAAAACCCTTCCCTTTGCTGAGCCATCGCTCTCCGATGCGGACAAGAAGAGGCTTGAAGACATGAAGAAGACCATAGGAAGAGCTCAATTAATTACTGGTGGGTAGGATGTCTATAGAACGACTCCTGGGTCTCCTAACCTATCGATGGCTGCCTTCAGAATTAGCAGAAATAAAACGAATGGAACCCATCTACCGAGAGAGGCGCCAGATCCTCAAGAACGTCCAGAAGTTCTGGCCTATCGCATTTCTACGCCACGCCGGATTGGCGGATGATTTGAAGCTTGATGGTGACATACAAGTATTGCAACATCTCACCGACGTCTGGGTTCAGCCGAATACCGTTGAGCCCAGAGTGTACACAATCGAGTTTGTAAGTCGGTGGATAGCTTTTGATAGAAACATCTTGACCAAAACCGTATCTTTATTCCAGACGTTTTCGAGTAACCCGTTTTTCAAAAACAAGGTTCTAAGGAAAGCATACCAGTTCACTGAGTCACCAGCAAGAAGAAACGAGGCAGCCGATCGCGATGGATTTAAATGGTCTATGCTCGATTTCGATTGGGACAAAGACGTGAAGGCAGCGGTAAGCTGGTAGATACCATTTCATTTATCTTTGGTATACTGATATCAAGTTCTGAAAGCCTTGTAAAATTGACTGGAACCCAGGGAAGGATCTTTGCAAGAAACATCCCAAAGAGATAGACGAGGACGACGGTGAGGTCATAGAGTTGGGCAGCTTCTTCAATTGGTTTGAGAGCGAGGGAGATGCTTTTGATGTATGTGTCTCAGAAAACAGTGTTCAGGTTGCTGAATTGTAATGTGTAGATCGGGTTGCTCATTGCAGACGAGATATATCCGGAAGCGATCCAGTACTATAACGGCGAGATTGAAGATGAAGATTTTGATGACGATGACGATGACGATGAAGATGAGAACGACGACGACAACAACGACAACGACGATGAAGAAGATTCGGAGGACACGAATGATAATTACAACCGAAGGAATGATCGTGGTCGTTGGTAGTGTTCCCTTGTATTTTATTAGTTCAGTAATAAGCAGATTGGGAGCGTGAGTAAAAAATGAATTATCCCCGGTTGAGGTTTTCTCAAAAGAATGATCGCCGACACTCTCTGTCAGTGAGCATCGTCGTCGCTGTCTTCCTCATCCAACTCGACCGTAATGGCACCTTCAAGGGCGTCTGGTTCGACCCCTAATCTTAATACTGTATACTCCCTTTCTCTCCTCACAGAGTACACGCATACTCTCGACACCCTACCCCTCGATGTTTCTCGTAACTTTGCAGACCTCCGCGAGCTCGATGCAGTCCTCTCCTCTTCCATGGCTTCCATCACTTCAAAGATAAACACCCTCACTCACATGATTGAACAAGGCACTTCTTCCAAGGAAGAGCGCCTCTGGCTCCTCACAGAGATCGCAGAGGAAGCGACTCGGGTCAAGCTCGGTGGGGACGACAAGATTCGTGTCGCCTCTCAAGCCACAGACAACATCAAGAATAATATTTCGCACATCAGAACACTCGCTGAAAACATCCCTGATTTTGACCCGTCCACGCTCAACAGGAAGACTAGCTACCCACATGTTTCGACGCGTTCGTATATGCCTGCCTTAGCTTTCGACACCGGTCGAAGAAGGCGCGGAGGGCATGGTTCGCTACTCGTTAGTAGCTCACACGATCTTAGTCCTTCCAAGAAGAGGCAGAGGGTGCCCAAAGACGATAACGGTTACGAGATCATCCGGTCACCACGAAAAGAAAGGACCCAGGACTCAAATTCTCGTCCTCGTGCCAGAGCAAGAAAGTTTGTATTTAAATTGCCTCTCAGTCACTCAGTACCTATCTAACTCTCCTGTGATCAGTAGATCCGACCGTCCTGCCTCCCCTTCGGAATCCGTATTGTCCGTCACATCCAACACCCTTGTTCAGCCCAACGCAACCAACACATCATCCCGTGGTGGGGCAAACAATTCTACCAATTCCCGAAACAACGGCTCTTCCAACACTCAATCCTTGAACAAGCGTTCTCGCGCATCTGCGAACCAACATGCCAACAATCGCAGTGCTACGCCCCATATCGCTGATCATGTTCAAGAACAAAACGGTGTGATACCTCATCATCATCACCATCAGCAAGCAGGTGTCAATGGAGCTGGAGCTGGAACCGGCAGTTCGAATGGTGGAGGTGGTCCGTCTTCTTCCAACCCTCGAGGTGGTGGTTCTCGTGACGCATACAGCGGGCTACCCCCAACAGCAGCGCCCCACCATTCATCTCTGGCCATGTCTTATCAGAATGGCAATGGGCATATAAACCGTCCCGGTGCATACGATATGCACGTCATCCCCCATCAGTCGATGGCAACCGCTGTGCAGGACTGGACTCCGCCCATGGTGCAGCAGCTCGAAGGACCTGGGATGCCAGTGTCGAGGGGTCACACTGTTATGCCTATCGTGCCCGTCAATACCGTTGTTGGGCCTGGTATAGGAGGAACCGCAACACCAGTCATGGAGACGACAGATGCAGGCGACGATGGCGATGGTGATGATAACAGGAGGTATTGTATTTGTAACGGAGTCAGCTATGGAGAGATGATTGCTTGTGACGATCGTCAGTGTGACAGGGAATGGGTGTGTTGTTTTCTATTGTGTGACTGAACCTCATTTAATTCTTTTCCTTTAGTTCCATCTATCGTGTATCAACCTTTCCATGGCACCTCAAGGCCAATGGTTTTGCGAATCCTGTCGCAACAAGCGATCTTACAAACGTGCGAATAGGGGAGGAAAACGAAGAGCCCCGGCTGCTCAGCGGGCAGTAACAAGAGGTCGGGTTTTTTGATGCCATATATCCTTACTTCCATATTTTTATTTTGCTAATGAACGACCTTTCTCCCCCTAATTATCCTGCTCTCCAATAAGCACTATTTCTGTATTTTATGCAATATTCAAACATGGGTCGTTCTTTACACACAATCCTTGGAAAATCATATTTTATTAAATAAAGGAAGAATACATGGATACGAGTCTGATACGCGACAAGTATGAACGGCTAAGCTCGTCATTATCGACGTTTCGACCCGCGACCTTCATCAAGTCCAGGAGAGCTCCTCCGTTTGCTGCTGATTATTCAGATTTTAGACGAGGAGATAGAAGACAGCCAAAGGGGAAACACTTGCCGGCTCGTACTTCTCTCATCAGGCTCACCGCTGGGCGGTCGATCCTGTTTTGTACCACCGTAATCCAAGCCGTCGACGGCGGGTGCATTGCCGTCACGATCCTTGTACTTGTTTTGGTTCCGCGGTCCTGTAGGTACGCCTGGTGGTAGCGGCGATGCGGGTCTCACAGCTGGGGGTGGAGGTCCTAAAAAATGAAGCATTGAGTGACAAAGTTAAGGAGGCGAGATTCCAGATGACGTACCGACTTCGCCAACGAACGCGCCTCGTCCACGACCCCGACCTGGGAAACCTCGACCGCGATTCATAATTGAACCCCGAGCACGATAAGGTGCTGGTGCCACCCCGCGAGCTGCGGGCACAGGAGCGGGCTGGGCAACTTGCGGAGCGCCCTCCATTCCTTGATACATCTGCTGTCCCATCGCGTTTTGTTGCTTCAAATCCGGGAAGGAAAAAGAGCAAAAAAGGAAGATATATTGGTCTCTCACAATGTCGAGAAAAAATAAAGTGTCTAAAAACATACCTGCATCCCATACTCCCCTCCCATACCCAAGTTCACCATATCCCCTTGAGCCTGCGCAGCGAAACCATCTTGCATCATTCCAACGTTAGCACTTTGTTCTGGTGTCCCAGTGTTCACGACTCCGCCTTGCTGCATCTGTCCGCCATCCTGCATTTGCATCATAGGTGCTCCCATGCCCATATCGATGCCCATGCCCATAGGCGCCATCATGCCGGACATATCCATCATCACGCTGGGAGCCATCATTCCAGCGTTAGCACCACCATTCATCATGGTGGTCGTACCCGTCATCACCATCTGTCGTACTTCCGGCGGGAGTGCAGTCAGCTGGTCTTCTGTCATCGCGGAGAAGTTCTAGATGCAGCGCGTTTGAGTAACAGAAAGCAGATGTGTTTGGGGGGTGGCCGGTTCAATATTAGGGGAAATGGTTACTCACGATGACATTGGCTTTTAGTACATTCGCCATCTCACCTAACTCACGACGGCGATAACAATACGCTTCCCATGATATTTCGTCAAATCCATAGTTGAACCAATCACTGATATCTGACCCTGGCCTCCGCCAAGGTTTCTCGCTCATCGCATTCAAGTCAACATCGAGGATGGAGCGACCATCGAATACACCAACTGCATTTGGGTCAATAGTAGGATGGGAAGGGGGAGCAGTGACTGGCGGTAGTGATGAAGTGTTGACGCTGTCCTCGTCTCTTGATGGCGTGAGTTCGGTTTCTAGTGGTTGGGTGGCGCCTGGAGGTGGGACGATGTGGGTCTGGGTTTGGGGTTGCGCAGGTGTAGTACTGGTGATTGAAGAGAGCGATGCTTGCTGAGAAGGCGGCTGTGGTGCGGTTTCAGAAATCCCACTTCTTGATCTAGGCGTGTATTCAGTCGTTAAAGATGGGCCAGGAGCTGTGTAATGCGTAAAGCCCTGATCTATTCGTGGCTTTTAAAAATGCTAACCTCTGGGTTGAATAGACTGAGGAGCACGACTCGTCGAAGTCACTCTGGCGCCTTGCCTATGTGGGCGTTTTTAACGGTCGTCGATGGTATATCGTTATGAGGAGCACATTACCGAAAGTCAAGAGATCGTGGTGTTGCCTCTGTAATAATTTCAAGCTAGTTATAGCAGATGGTTAGACTTGTACCATTCCAAGGAAATCACGACCTTACATCCTCATCACTTTCATCTCCTAAATCAACCTCCTCTTCCTCTTCCTCCTCTTGCGCATTCACGTTTCCATTCACCGCGGCTTCCGGAACCATGTTGACTTCTCTAGTCCCAAAGATATCGCTATCTTCTTGAGCGTCAGATTCTATGGCGCTTACAACGCCATTCGAGGCTGTCGAGGCTGGGATCGTTTTTTCGTATGGGACTCTACGTTCATAGCTTTCAGCATTTTGCTAACGAGACAAGTATGGACGACTCACATTTGGGGTGCTAATAAATCACACAGAACAAAGGAATAGCGTCAAAACTATGTCATTGCAGTTTATAAAGACAATAACAGCAGCAGCTTCACAAGCACAAGAAGCTAGCAAACGACTCCGGCTGGCTCTTACCATGTTTAGGCTCTGCCGGTGCAGAAGTTCCATACAAAAACTCATCATCGTCATCCCTTTTTTACATAGTCAGCTCAGTCGTACTAACTTACCTCCAGCACGCGACTTACATTGTACGCTCAGGCGATGATGAGCAACTAGAGGAGAGGTGTGACAGAGTACGTGACCTGTCACAATCCCTCAAACTTTGCTCTGCGCCAAAACTTTCCTGCTTCATGTTCGCCGTGCGTTCAGCCCGATGCTTACTGTCGTTACCAGCGCCCAAACGCACTCCAACAACGCAGCGCGGATATGCAGTATCTGTTAAAACGCCTAAACTTCTACCGGGCAAGAAAATGCCACGCGTCTTTAGGGACAAGAAGGCTTTCCAGTATAACTGGTACACCAAAATTCTAGACGGCGGCAAGACTGGTCCTCTCCTCTTTTTCCATCACAAAGAGTTTTCTGCCAATCGTCTAGTTCGACTAAGACGCGACATTCTCATTGCCTCTAATCGTACAACACCCTCTCTTGCGTCTGCAGCCATCCCAGCAACACCACAACCAACGGCACAACAACCAATATTAACCGCGATACGCACAAACATATTCGGTGCTGCTCTGCGTGACTTTCCTGGTATAGATCTCGGGACGGCGGAAAAGATGTTCGAAGGTACTTCTGGTAATTTTGCCGTTCTCGCTTTACCGTCTTTCCACCCGCCACAGCTCAATGCCATCTTACGCGCCCTGGAGCGTGGCATACCCGTACGACCCCCAAAGACAGCTGAGGAGATTAGGAAAGAGGAGGAGGAAAAGAATGCCGACCCAGTCAGTCCCGGTCGGAGAATGAAGCGTGTCCGAGCAATACTACATCCACAGCTGAAATTAGTGGGAGCGCTTGTCGAGGGGCGGATGCTTATGCCTGACGGTGTCAAGGATGTCTCGAAACTCCCTACTTTGGACACACTACGAGCGCAGATAGTCGGGCTGGAGCACGATCACCTTTTGTTTTGACACTGTTAATATCTAGTGGAATTGCCAAGCAAAGCCAAATTGCTATGTATCGTGACTGCACGCGATCTTAAAGTGCCACGTTCGCCCAGTCTATATCTTCTTGTTGTACATTGTCATCCCGCTCCTTACCTTCCTAACCTTCTAATTTATCAAAATGGCACGTATCCCTCTTGTTTCAAGTGATCTACTAACAACTAATGCGCAATCTATCTCTAGCCCACAGAATTCGAGATGCGTCAGCGGAACGCAAAGTTTGCGAAGGATGCTAAGGCGGGGAAAAACCCCACACATCCATCAAGGCAGGAGCAATTAGCTAAACGAAGTCCAATTAATATTTGGGCTTTGGGTCTTATCTTATTCGTCATTGTCGGAGGAGGTAGGTTTCTACGCCTAAGTGTATGGCTATCGCGCTGACACTTCTTTCTTTGGCAGTGCTATTTGAGCTTGTTCGGATTCTCTTTCTATAATATATGGAGTTGGCACACAAGGTACCAGTCTTTGAACTGAAAAAAACTAGCTCCAGAGTATATCTCCACATCCCTCACCTCATCCTACTCCTCCTGTATCAGGCCCATTTCATACGGCTGGAAAGATGGTTCAATCCACAGTTTCACATTCATTTTTCTCCAGATGCTGCACTGACGTCCATGCTTTGTCCCCTGGTACCACTTTTTGACTTGCCTTTTTCTGGAGCAGTAGCTCCAGTGTTTTCAACGCCCTCCATACTATCTGCCTCGAGCTCTTTTTCATCAATCTGTACTTCATCACCGGCCCAAACACGCATCGTTGGTTGCCACACCATCACAACATTGTCCTCTGATGCGCTAGCAAGCGTCCATTGATCTGGTTTACCAGGCGCCCATGTAAAGTCGGTCGGGCGTGCTGTATGACCTGTCCGTTGATGAGGTGGTGTGAGCGATTGACTCCGTCTAACATAAGGACGATATAAGCAAACTAGGCTTACCGCCATGGACAAAGAGTAGTTCAGGTGGTCCATCTTCCTGGTCATCTGGTGTCTGCTCCTGTCCAATTAATGACAGGTCCCATATATTAATGCGTCGGTCGCTAGATGCAGAAGCAAACACAGAAGCGTTATGGGGCGACCAAGCAAGGTGGAGGACTTCGTCGGTGTGTGATTCAAACACGTGAAGTTTCTTTCCAGGCGTCCGCATGTCATGAAGAACGCAGGTCTAATATAACGTTTACCTATAGACACAGCTAGGATATTGTTTGACGTCAGGGTACAAACCTTGTCAGTGCTTCCAGTGATAAGCAAATGTTCAGCGGCAGGGCTGAATGCAACTGCAAGGATTTCTTGTTCGTGTGCATGAATCTTCATAGTAGCATCCGACGGTGTCCGCTTGTCCCATCTGAAATGTCAATTCGTCAGCACTCCCACTATAAAGTTTATGTGATATGAAATCCTACATCATCAACATTTTATCATCGCCCACGCTGGCAAAAACGTTCTCATCCGTAGCATGCCAGTCAACATCCTTGGATATCAACCTTATTGGTAATCATAGTCTCCAATGGATCGGGACTTACGCCAACCACCGATGTATGACCTCTGAAAACTGTAGTAGGCTCGATAGTGTTATTTTCTTTTGAATATGAGGTGATATCCCTGCTCCCAACTATTAGTTCCCCCCAGTACATAGAAGTCGTACTCACCAGTGACAAACTGTCATGTCTTCCGAGGCACCCAAAACATTTCCCGCTTTGACAGGACTCCAGGCCAGCCCAAAGCTACGTTATACATGTTTTTTTAGCTCTCTTGAAGATAGCAAAAAGTAACAACACTCACCCTTCCCGGTTCTGTCCAACCAATGTAATGTTAGGCTTACACACGCCACCCCTTTCAGGCTCACTCGAATGCTTTGTACGATCGAAGATAAGGACCTCCCCAGTAATTGCCTTCGTCGCAATGATATCGGGATTCTGAGGCATATACCGGGCCCTATTGACCTCTCCCGCGTGATTGATTTTTTGTATCACCTGTATGCGTGGTGCTGGAGGTATGGTGTGGCCTCCAAGCTCGCCGCGTTCGTCATCGTAATCAGTCGCATCGAGCTTGTCGGCACCGCTAGACGGAGAATCGCGTTTCGGGATTTGCACAGTCGCAATCTGGAGGTAATCTTGTGCTTGGCCCGAAGTGTGTGTTCCGAGAAGGAGGCGATGAGTGATGTAGGGTTTATTGGCATTGCTAAAGGTTCCGTTGAGCGAGGTGGAAAGATAACAATAAGTAGACGCTTCACGGTTCTCTATCTGGAAACCATTGGCAGGTTAAGCTGGGCCAGTCAAGGGCATGTGTAATGACAACATCATAGAGGTAAGGCGCATTCTTTTTCCTGTTTAGCATAACTGGATAAGTGGCTTGCTGCACATACGACGTGAACTACATCCAGCTTACCAGGTTTTGTATTCCTATATATCAAGAATTGGGTTCTTCAGTGTGAGCATGTGTCTCATGAAAAGATTTGACGCGTTGACACACCTCGTTGATGAGCTTGTTCTCCTCTTCCGCTACAAGATCATCTTCCATCTCCTCCATTTGAGGCTTCATGCTCGTATCGTTGGACAGGTGTATATGCTTCAAGCTGGTTCGCCGAGGTCAACTGTATCAAGGGCGGCAATGATACGGTAGTGTTTAAATCACTAAAACTAGTGGAGTCTGGGCGGACGCGATAAAGATGCGTGACGACCGCGTGACAACGCAAAAATACAGTAGGCATCGTTCACAACTCAAGGGATATCTTGCTCAGTATGATGTGGTCTATAAAGCGCTACTAAGCACAGTATGGTCTATTTTGTTATGAGGCTTTGTCAACAGTCAGCAGTAGTTTCTCAAGGTCAAATCGAGGGTCTTCCGGGTCTGTAATGACTGTGGGTGAAATTTGCGTCAGTAGGATGTAACAAGGTAGGCGTAGTGCCTACGAATATTAAAGAGTTGGACACGTACTAGCAGAGCTTTTTGCATCAAGTTTCCTCTTCCATGCATCCTTCGCCTCAGCAATCAAACGCTCCCTACTATGCGCTGCATGGTCTGCTTTTTGCTTGTCGTGGTTCGCCTGTAACGTACGGCGGTGATAGAAACCGTAAACCACGCCAGAGAAAAGAGCCGTATACCGGACGACCTACGCCAAAAGGGCATATCCATGTAAGATATTTCATTCCAGCTGGTAAGCCCAGACATACGTTCACTGTTGCCGAAACCATTATTTTGCCCTCCTGTCACCTCGAATTATGATAGGGCCAGGCGTTTCTCTACCAAAGGCACTAGAATAAACGTTGTCTTTAGCTGTTAATATCCAAACTGATAAATCTACCTGAACTTTTGAAAAGAGTGGGAGTTGGGAAAAGTGCCGGTACAACAAGTGGACGACGGAGAATATCGGTGGCAGATTACGTAAGAGACCTAGTCCCACCGACAGTCCCACTCGTCAAGATCTACAACAGTGTCTTTTTATACGATAATGTGGTTGGAAGTGGGTAACAGCACATTGAACTAGCAGTCGTTACATCTATCAATGCGGTTTGTATGGAGGCTCCTGCTGACAGAGCTCGCGCCAACATTTCTTTTATCGCGCAGCTTTCCTCCTCCCTTTACGCCGTAAAAGCACTTGATCACAACACAAGAACTTTATTCGATATTCCTTCACTCGAGGATGTAGACCTAGACATCTAATAATAGTGTTCCACGCGACGGTATCATGTGAGTCACATCGTGTGGGATCGTTTGTCCATTAACTTGAACGCAAACACCCATCATGGCAGATGAAGTTCATCGAGGCAGCTGCGCGTGTGGTTTATTGTCCTATGAAGTCACTGGCAAACCAATCTTGAGCGCTTATTGCCATTGCACAATTTGCCAGAAACATTTTTGCAAGTTTTTAACCTTTTTCCTCGATGTCGTCAGCTTACATCGCCTATTGATAGCTTGCCCGCTAGTCTACACCATTCACTTTCCCGATTCGGCCTTCAGATGGACTCACGGACAGTCCACAGAGGCTGTTTGTAATACATTTTTCTTACGGGGAACGCGGCACACGTGCAAAAAATGTGGAGGCTACGTAGCATTCCTCAATCCTGAAGGCAACGAATGGTCCATTTGGGGCGCCCAGCTCGAGCGCGACGCGCAGGGGAAGGTGAAAAACTGGGATACAGTTAAACCTACCGCGCACATATTCTACGATACGCGCATGTTGGATGTCGATGATGCATTGGGAAAATGGACCGGATATGAGGCACGTTCTCAAAGGATTTAGTCAGATAGTCAGGTTCTTTGACGTGGTATCCATCCACGAGGTCCAATCAGGACCGCCCTATAACCGATCCCCATGAACTAAAATACTCCAGCTTACAGAGAGTTTTACCTTGTCCCCTTTCCTCGAGCTATGACAGACACTCTCAAAGGCAAATGTTTCTGTGGTGAAGTGACTTTTGAAGCCACAGGTAAACCAAGGTTTAGCGCTTATTGCCACTGCACCCGATGCCAGAGACGAGCTGGTAGGTTGCTACGTCCCCTAATACTGGCACCGACAGACTGATGAATAAAAACTATTGCTACCGATCCATTTAGCTTCTCCGTTCGTTCATACTCTTCATTACGCGGGTTCACAGTGTCGGTGGACTACTGAGCGGCCCATCGACGAAATTTGCTACAATTTCGACACAGGATACAAATGCAAGAAGTGCGGGACTGGTATCGCTTGGATTGACCCTACTGGTAGCCTGTGGTGTATTTGGGGAGCTCAATTTGAACGAGACGAAGAAGGAAAGATAAAAAACTGGGACGTGATCAAGCCTACCGCCCATGTCTTCTACGACACGCGTATGCTCGACGTCGGAGACGGTTTGGGGAAATGGAAAGGACTCGAGGGCAAGTCTGAGAAGATTATGTAGACGAATTGAAAGGCAATCAAGTATTTTGGTAAATACTCTTCTGTTCCTGTCTTCCTTTGATCCTTGATTGACATGAAACGGCAATCGTCATTCGTGATTTCGCAGATAACGAGCCTAGACTCGCCTAACCTGTAATATCAGTGTACTGATAAAGTGCTGTAATGACTTGTCGACGTGTATTTTAGCAACCTAAACTTGCGCTATTCACGTTGTCCTTGAAGAACTCTGGGTGGGTTTGTCCAAGCATTGACAACTTTAAATAGCCAAGAAGCCTGCCCCAATCCTCAAAGGTTTTGTTCATGTGTCTACGGCCAGCTGACTGAGAAATGTCCTCACGCTCCTTTATTCACTAAATAGGGATCGCTGCACGCTTGAACTGTTTTGCCATGTCGAGCACGAGCAGCACCGGCAAAGGAGGCTGTTATTGTCGCTCAGTAACATATGAAGTTAATGGCAACCCAATTCTCAGTGCTTATTGCCATTGTACCATGTGTCAAAGGCTGACGGGTAGGACGCTCAAATTTGCTCACTCGCTAACCGTTCGATGATTGGCATTTGCAGGGTGTCCATTTATACACACCGTCCATTTCCCTGAATCGGCGTTCAAGTGGACTCATGAAAACTCTGAGAATCTTGCCTTGGACTCGTACTCGCCTCCAGAAAAGCCTTGGAAGAAGAGGTACAGGTGCAAGGAATGCGGAGCATGCGTTGCTTCTAGGAATTCCAAGGCGGAAAGATGGAGTATCTGGGGGGCACAACTCGAGCGAGATGCAGATGGAAGGACGAAAAACTGGGAGGTGGTGAAGCCGACAGCGCATATGTTTTACGACACTCGTTTGCTGGATGTAAATGATGGTTTAGGGAAGTGGGATGGATACGAGAACCTGTCCAATTTGATTCGATAGACGGATTTGGCAATGTATTGGAAATGGCCCCTTTTGCCACATCATGATCAGCTGCTGGCTGGGAAGGGTGTCTATCTACACATAGCTAGCGAGAACTATTACTGCTATACAAGCCAGCTAGCCCATCTTACGACTGAAGATGCCAGGCGCCCGCGTCAATCCGTACTCTGACAGTGGCAGCCATGAAATACACGCAAACAACGTATCCATGTTTCGAGCATCCCCTTGGGTGACCTACGAACCCACCACAAATCAAAGCCAGCCTACCACTAACTCTGACCAGATGGATCAAGACGTGGATATGGATGCACCTCAAATTTCAACTTTGCGGGAGGAAGATTCGCCTCCCCCTCCTACCAAACTTTCGGCCACTGGACGGAGGGGGAAATCATCCCATAAGCCTCCGCCGGTGTGGCCCCGGCCACGTCGAAAGGAAGTACAAACGGATGAAGATCTCGAAGTCGATGATGAACCGGAAGAAGACCAGCTCATTGACGATGACGATGAGCTCGCCAAACCACCCCCTGCACCTACACCTCCGAATCCTAGCCGTTCTGGAGAGGCTTCGAAACGGAAAGCCCCTAGTAAACGTAAACCTAGGAAGTCTGAGAAAAAGCTAACGGAAGGTGAAAAGAAGGCGCTGGACAAGCTCGCGCCCAATCCTGATATTGTCAGTACCGCGCCGATGGCTTCAAGCTTGGAAACACCTCCTTCAGAACATCTTGACGATTCAGCGCAAAGTGATATCAAGCAAGCTGGGTCTAGTACTCCAGCTGGCAGTGATGCGGGCAGATCAGGCACACCCAAAAAACAAAAGAAGCCCGCTGCTCCACGGCCGAAGAATCAACCCACCAAGTATATCCTACTCTGTTGATAATGCTATTTACTAACTCTAATACTAGGCTAAAAACTATAGTCCCAATACTGGCTGATGATACAGGAGGCATGAGTGAAGGTTAGTGACCTCATGCTGACGACCGACCGCTCTGAAAAGAAGTTGTAGGCTACACTGGCACAGCTGCATCTTCACCAGTAACTGCACAATTTGAAGCAAATACTCCTGATGCTGAACCGGAGGCTCTTGGCATCCTGAGTGCCGTCGCTCTAGCGGAGGAGACCAACCTTGAGAACGTTCCTCTACCCCAGTATCCTCTTCCAACGAAGCCTTTCCCCGTCCAACCGCCTCACAAAATGGTTACTGGGTTTGCGCCCACCAATCCTCTTGATAAAAGCGGAAAAAAAGTGAGGCATTGGCGTGTGGCACAGCGGGAAGTCCGTGGTATTGCAGGCGGGCGCTGGTTTACACGCTCTTGGGTTGGCGACAAAGAGTCGGAGTATGCTTCCAGTATCCCAAAGAATGTAGAGGCATCCGGTGCCTCCGTTCTCCGCTTAGGGGCCACCTCATTATCTGTACCTGTCACTGGGAAAGGTTCAGGGAAGGCAAAAAGCAAAGCCATGTCCTCACTGGTAGCTTCTGCAGCCCCCTCACGCTCTGGTTCATCGATTCCTGAGGCCCCTCCAGCAAATGCCCGCCCCCCAACTAAAATGCGTATGATTATCGCGCCACCCTCTGAGGCTGGAGACTCGGATATGGCCATACTACCAGAATCCTGACAGTAGTAGAATAGCCGCCCCCTAGTATACTATTTACATTTGCCAGTAATATCTATTCTTGAGGTTTTTCTAGGAACGAGTGTCACCAAAGGTTCGGCATGGATAGCTGCACGGGTTGGAGAACGTGGTCCGTACATATTTACATTTCTTAAACATCCTGTATATGTAAACTATTCTACTAGCTATAGCTCAACAAGCTTTTGCTTCCGATCCGAAATACAAGAAGTTTACGCAGCAAGTTGAGAAATGCTTGAACTCTTTTGACAATGTACACGAGTGGGCGGATTGTATCGCATTCTTGAAGCAGTTACTCAAAGTACGCATTCTCTTACTTTTTACACGGGCTTCTTAGGTATGAACGCATATCTAGACCTTTCAATCTTACACACAATTCAAGGAGATACCACGCAAACTCGTCGTCGCCAAACGCTTGTCGCAATGCCTCAACCCGGCTCTTCCGACTGGTGTGCACCAACGTGCCCTGGATGTGTACTTGCATATTTTATCAGTTCTTGGTGTAAGCACATTCAAATCGTATACATAAGTCATAGCTCATTGAACCTAATCCTCAGCCTGAAGGCCTTAGGGTAGACTTACCAGTATGGTCTTCAGGTTTGTTTCCGTTTTTTGAATATGCAGCTACATCCGTCAAGGTGAGTAGATTCATCACATGTAGTATCGTAGCTCACAAGATGGAACGTAGCCAATTCTCTTAAATCTTTACGATACATATTATCTACCACTACAGTCTGGCTTGCGCCCAGTCATGAAATCCATGATACTCTCCCTACTTCCAGGTCTCGAGGAGGAAACTAGCGAATTCTTCGAAAAAGTACGTTTGGATTTGTTAGCCCGAAAGTATCCAACTTGAACGGAACACAAGGTCCTGAGTCTGTTAGATCGTCTGTCGGGAACGGTTGCACCATCGTTTTTCTTTCAAAACATATGGCTCGTTATGCTGACGACACCGTCCGCTCGAGGAACATCTCTCAATTTTCTTGCACGTCGTCTTCCTCGGCTCAGCGCGACTGAAGGTGAGATCTTCTTACGTCAAATGGAGTCAATATGGAGCGGTAGTAATATTATACAGATATATCTGCGGTTGTTGGCAAGGATATCGGCCTTATGATTCGAGCGTTTGCAGCTGCCCTGGAGGATGAAAACCTCCTTGTGCGGAGAGGAGCTCTGGATCTCCTTACACAGTCGATGCGAGTGGATAGCGTTGCTGTACGTAAGGCTCAAGCAGAAGACCGCGCAATCCTGATGCGTGCAGCTACTGGTGTTGTTCTTCGACGCGACCTGTCTCTCAATCGGCGGCTGTATACGTGGTTGCTTGGATCAGATGAGAAAAGTGATCACCAGATAGAATACTTGAAGACAAATGCTCTCGACTTCCTCTATTCTACTCTGAAGGTCAGTTCGGTTATTTATGGTTTTCATGCTGACCAAGCTGAAGGAGAACCTCAGGATGAGATGTTCTATCCCTCTGGCGAGTATTCAGAATCTAGGCCGTTTAAAATCTTCATATCACTACTGGACAAATGGGAAATTGGCTCATGTCTGTCCGAAGTTCTTGTGTATGATGCATTCAAAGGTGTCAAAAACCTCGCTAGTCGTTCATCTGACAATCGTGAAGATGTTTGTTATCTTACATTCTCGTTTACGACGACCTCTGATGCATGTCTGCTAGGTAACGATGGCGGCGAGTAGACTGTATGAAGCTCTGGAACCACATATACTCTGGAAACAGCTGCTAGGTGCCGTATTTGCGGAAATCGCCACGAATAAAGAAGAACTCGAGGTATGCCATAATTGACTACTGTCAGTTATTTCTAACATGATTTGTTTTAGGCAATACGTATGGTTCAATTTATCCTAAAGACCTTTGCACAAGACGAGGAAATTCAAACCATACATTTGCCCATTATTTTTGCGGCTATTTTGGATATTATAGATGTAACAGAATCTTATGTTCGATTTCTGATATCTGGCTGAACCCCATAAGTTGCAAATACAGGTCGACATCGAGAAGGCATCTTCGAGTCTGATTAACGCAACTCTCCAACTACTGGAAGAATTACTGAGGCATATACCGCATTCTTCCCTCATGCAGCGACACCATTTACCGGGTGAAGCTGTTGAGCCTGAACAAAAATCTCTTCGCCCTTACGTTTTTGCGTGTCAATTTTATGGCATCACTCCCGTCCCTTTAGCTTCGACCCCAGCGTCCTCATGCACAAGACCTTTCTCTTCGGCCTTCGAGAGTCTGGCAAATTTGAGTCTTCGCTGTGTGCAACATGTTGTCTCGGGTTCTTCAAATGTTGTCGTCCTTCGCGAAGTTTTATCTCTCACGCTGTTGCTCATCGACAGACTTGTTGGTAGACTCGGAACTTCTGTGAACGTGTCGTGGGACCCCTCCAAATGGTTACAAGTCATCCTCCAAGGCTTAGAGCATGAGGTGACATTCTCGTTCTAGTATTACATTTGTTTCTCATTATCCTCCCCTAGTCGGCTAATTTTACTATGGTCGATCGAATCATATCTCTGGTTGTCGTACTCCACCAAACTACCAGCTTAGTACCTCGCCCTTCAATCAATAATCGATCTTCGATGTATAAAATGGTGCATAAGCTTTTGAAGTATCTTCGAGCCGATTCATCAGTGTATCACGTTCGAGCTGTTAATTTAATCTGGTCATTGGAAGCATCGACGGATCATTCACACGTGGAATCAATAATCTCTCAGACGATGACCTCACCCGAGTCACGAAATGTTCATGAATCATACGAGGCCTTTGGTGTGCTTTGGAGATTAACTGGTCTGCAGTGTAAAATTTTTGACGCAGGATAATTAACTCATGGATGATTAGAGGACAACCTTCTTCCTGGTTTTCGCTTCAAAGTGCCCATGATGATTGTACTTGACACGCTCAATAGCGATAACCCAAGCCTTCGCCGCATAGGTGAAACTTGGATGAGGTGTAGCCTTAAATCATACTTGCGGTCTGTCTTGTTTCTACTAAATCTTTATGCTCGACTTAACGACACCAAAGCCTTCTTGATCCAATCCTCTATGAACTTTTGGACCCGTCGGTTCACAGAATTTCGTCTTCTGTGAAGGTTCGTGGAAGAGAACTCCAAGCATTTTCGTATGAGCGGCCTTTCGATCAGCGTTATACTAAACATTTATTGGACGTACTTCTGTCCATAACCCGTTTTGGTGGGCAGGGTTTCGCTAAAACTGCGAGATCTACTCCGATACGTCGCTCTCATCATTCGGGCCTAGTCCACAGAGTGGAGACTGGTGAGTCTTCGACGTCTTATACAGTTCTTACCTGAGCTGACTACTGTAGCTGGTATAATTGACCAGGAAGCAAGTTATCTCGATGTCTTGACCGAGATAGTCCTTCGGTATGCAATCCCACTCTGCGTATTACCAATGAAATTCAACATCTTTTAAGGTTCATTCAGTCTGAACCAAATCAATCCTGGAGCCCAACGATGCTGCCCAGTAATGAACTTATCCAGTCTACATCTGTAGATTTGCTACAAGCAATTGTGGCTCGAGGAGACGTCGGCGCAGCCATAGACGGGATCGAGGCGATTGTTATCGGAAAATTATACTTTTGCGTTCATTTGCAAAAGCTCGACCTTCAAAACAAACTCCTTCATCTGTTGCACTCAGTCATCTCCTTAACTACGGCTCAAACAGTAGCCCCACGGCAAACTACAAATCGCCACGATGGTAGTGCTCCGAACAGCGTAACAGGGCATGATGTGGAGCCAGAAATCCGCTCATACTCAGTTAATTCGTTGCTCATCCAAGTTCTTGTCGATGGCATAGCCGTTCGGTCGAATCGTCCTGTTCTACAACACTGGCTAGACTTCATACTCATGGCAGTCCCTCAATTCCAACCTTCATTACAAGCGGTAGTTGGTCCGCTAAACGATTGTTTGTGTCGGCAGTTGTCATTCTCCCTCAAAGAGATCCAAGACTCCTCATCGACAGACCAGGAGTATGACCTGGATATCACATCCAGTGTTTCTGATGCAGAAATGATTATGCTACTCAACGGATTGGAGCGAATGATACTGCTCAGTTTAGCATACACATCAGAACTCAATGCCATGGAAGAGGAGACGAGCACGCAAGAAAAACCCGGGATGGAAAACAGCGGACTACTAGGATATGTTTCAAATGTATTCGGCTCTGATCATACTCAGCAATCCGACGAACAGCTCACGGTAGTCTCCTTTTTACACCGCTTGATCAACTAACAATGTATTCTTTAGGCACGATCACCAGCATATAAGGCGCTCGATGACGGCATCCGTGTGCTATATTCAATTTGGTCAAGACTCTCCTGGACAAATCCCGCAGTCTGGTCCTCAAGAGACGAGACTTTATCCCTTATCTACAATCGTACACGCATGAGGTGCCGTCGCGTTCTTGAGCATCTATTTCGGGTACAAGCTATGGAAGTTTTTGAGTCAATCGTCGACTGCTGGAGCCGAGATTTGCCCGTGAGTTGACCAAGACTAGGTGTTGAAAATGTTCGAATTCTTCGTGTCCTGTTTAGACTTCAAAACCTTCGCACGAGCCTGCTTTCGAACTGACCGACATACTGGTGTCTAGCGCCCAGAACGCAGTTCACATGATTTGTGAAAGCATATCATGTCGGACAACAGCTTTATCTGAAAGAAATCGAAAGCAAGCTATCAATCCGAATCTGTGAGACCTTCGCCTGTAGTTATATGTCTAATTCTTGATGGCTATCCAGGACAGAGGGGATTCTTTTCAAGTTTTTGGAACAATACCTTCGTCAATTGGAGGGACCAATAGCGAACCAAGTCTGGGGGCGTTTCCTGCACCTTATCAAGGAGACTTTCGGGAGCACACGGGATTTCAAGTCACAGAATTTCTTAGCGCTGCGGTACATGGCTCTTCCAGCTCATATGTTCTCTCCCTGACGCTATTGTCTAGTTGTCTTACCGTTCTAGCAGAAAAGATAACCCAAACCAGTGCTGTAGATGATCGCCGTGTTCGTAAGGAGCTCCAGGTATGAGGATAATGTTGCAATGCTGTCAAAATATTTACCTTGTGGTAGGAAAATCTAGGGAAACTCCTCGACTCTAATGTGTTGTTTATTGGTCGTTCATATGACCAAGGATCTTGGATCCGTCGGAGCACCAAAGAAACGCTTAGTCTGAACGGTAGGGACTCTCCGGCACCTCGAGGTCAGTCTTTGATTGGCCAAAGTTTCCGATTCTCATCCGGTTCCGTTAGACGGCAGAGGGGATGAGAAGGCGGATTCCAGTACGACACTAGCTCTGCCTGAGACACCTCGAGTTTCTGCACCGGGTGCATCCACAGAACTAATTGCTCAAGTAATCAAGGATTTTGGTCACCTCGATAACAGCTAATGGTTTACCTTTATAGATTACCGAGTTTATCGCGTCTTCCATATTGCCGAATTTGAGGAAATTCCTTATGGATAATGATAAGGTTGTTTCTGCTTGTAATAACATTGTCTATTATATTGTGAACCCCGCCATGAAGGGGAAAACAAGGTAAGAGTTAGTCATCGTCTTCGAGATACTTTCTCTCACCGACTTAGACCCATGGACATGGACCAGCCAGTTCTCTCAATAGTTCAACAGATGACAAAAATACCATCTGCTACCAAAGCATGGAAGACGCTTGTAACAGA
>JABCKM010019874.1:2395-67932 GCA_018221805.1 Rugosomyces carneus
GACTTTATACTTCAGTCATTTATGTTGTGAGGAACACTCCGATCAAAAAAATGACCACAAACCGATAGGGTGTTGCGCAAGACGTTGCGGTGGATGTATTCAAGTCGAGCAAAAACATAATTGTGTCTACTACTGATGCGTGTATTAGCATCAAACCGTCGTGTTGATTAGTGCATATTGAAATGTCCTGAATTATGACATGAGTACATTAATGTTATGGGTTATGTTGATGAAGGTATCGATGAAGAGAGGTCTGAGTAGATGTGTGAGGTCAAGTCGTCATGATGGTCTTCTCCGTTTCGTTCTTGATGTTTGGCGGTAGTCATCGTCATCATCGTCTTCACTATAGACAGGATGGAGTGCTTCCGGCCCGTACAGCGCCATGCGTTTCTCGTCCTCTAATCGACGGAGATTACGCAAATTTACAGAGAGAGACTTGAAAAAATCATTCTAACGGCACCGTCAAGTACACGACTAGCTATAAAGGAGGGGGAGGAAACAAACCTTGGCAACCTTAGGCTTCGTGCCAGGTTCTGCGAGCCTTTCCAGTGCTTTCTTCTTTGCTTTGAACTATGAAAACGTACGACTCAGCATGTGAGCCGCCATGCCGCAAACAGATCAAAAACCTTTCGTTGCTCAAGCTTCAGGAGCTCAGTGAGATGGTATATCCATTTCTGCATGTTGCTCTCGAGTGGTCTAGGCCTCCTTATCAGGTTACCATCGAGAGCGATGGATTCATCGTCAGAATCGGGTACGGCATAAGAGGTTATACTTGTTGCCGTTCTACGTGGCCTTTTTCGTTTCTTGGTGGTTGTAGTTAAGGCGGAATCTTGCCTTGGAGATAGGTTCGGAGGAGGCAAGATTGTCGACGTAATTTCAGCTTTGACTACTTTATGCACTTTGCCAGGGCGTTCATCGGCTCGAATGTAATCCTCTTCGTCAAAAAAGAACTCGGCTCCGTCTTCTATTTTATGGTAGAGGTAGAAGTTCTAATGCGACGTTGAGATACCCCATGTATGACTTATGGTCGAAGGAAGACTCACAGGTGCTTTGCCAAGGTGTGCAAGTATTTGAAAATGCTTCAAAGTCACTGGGACCTGTGACAGCTGATACAAAGCCAAACCCTTCTTGGAGCTTTTTGAGGAGTTTTCCCTGGAACGAGAAAGCTATAAACTTTGAAGGGCATAAGAGAATCCGATGTCACCTTGCACGAAACTTCAAGGCATCTCGAAACAATGTCTCCAATGAGTTCCTTAAACTCTGGCATTGCCAAACCCTTTGCGCCATCGTCCTTTCCACTCAATTCCCAGCGGGCATAATCCAACAACGCCTGATACTTATCAACGAAAGGATTGACCAAGATGCTGAAGACATCTTTCTTCGATATAGGTGTCAGACCAAATGCTTCGAGCTTTCCATGAATAACACTCGGAGCGTTGTGAGCGTTGTTTTCGTATGTATTGAAAAAAGTGATGAGCATGACTAGTCGGACCGTAGGATTGGATGATGGGAAGTCTGAATAGAGATAGCGAATAGTTTCAATGCTTGTTGTCCAGCATATTGAGCGCGTTCTGAGGAATGACTTGCACAAAGAATCTCAGAACAGAAACAAGAAAAACTGGCTCGAATAATATGATACCTTGATCAAATCTTCAATGAGACCGCTACAAAACAACAATACGCTCAACAAACGAACGTTCAAATATGGGATGCACATACGCTAGTTCAAACCGGAGGTCCCCGGATTTGTCTAATACTTTCAGGGCATTGTAGCCGCTAACATTTGTCTTAGCCTCCATGCATACCTCTGCTGCTACGGTACGACTTAGGAACATCCTGGTTCAATTTAGCATGGCCGCTAGAAAAAAGATATTGACGACTAACGTTGAATCAAGCTTGCAGAGTTCTCGGACATTACGAGCAATCTCCTCCGGTAGAGTTTCGCTTGAGGATGCCGGGCGTTCAAACATCTTTCGGAACACAAAGTCACGATACTAGAGGGAAACGTGATGTAATCTCCGCATCTAATGATCGATGAGGAGTCAAGACATCGTACCTTGGGGTCTAAAGAGAACCCATTTTGAACGGCGTAGGGCAGTAGACGAGGTTCTATTGCCAAAACTAGGGGAAACTGGGCCATAAGGGGATCCTGCCAAAAATATAGGAATAAGAAAAGATTGGATCGACAACGCATTTAGTACCTTGTTGGAAAACGGAATGAACTGATCGTTGAATGTGAGCAGGGATTTCGGTAAAAAATAAAAGGATCAAACTTTGTAAACCTCAAGTATCTCTTGAATTGACTCCCATGTCACACTCTTGAGTGTAGACGGTAGCCTGCTTTCTTTGAGAAATCTGGTAAAAATAGAGCCATCATCTTCTCCCTTTGACAGATGTAATCAGGAAATTGCAAATGACCATGGGTAAGACATATACCTTTGCTCGGGGAACGTCGCCGTACATTCTTTCTGCCATCTTGAGGAAGTGGGTAAAGACGGCCAACGACACGTTACGGACCCAAGGGGTCTTTATGAAATGGGATTGTGCGTAGAAATAATGATGTATTGATACCTGAATCAGATATCGTGATACATGGGCACCGCTAGCGAGAAGGATCTACCACATAGATGTGGATGGTTGATGTCAGAGCTATTCATTACGTAGAACGAACATTGGCTCACATCGAGCACACGTTCTGTAATGACCTTGCCGCGTCCGAGAGCATGAAACATTGCTTCTGTGGGTCCATAGTGGCTGAGGAAGTAGTGCGCTCGGACGTAAGGATCCTTGGAGAAGCGATAAAAGCGGTTTGAGGCGAGTGTCAAAGGGCCTGGGTCGACGAGTTCGTAGAAGATTAGTTGAATGACTTCGTCTGAGGGCAGAAGTTAAGAACCCCATGTTTGGGGGTAAAACCGAATGGGCAGTGTAACCTACCGCAAAGACGTTCCATGGTGCCGAAGCTAGTTCCGGCGATGTACAAGAGAGTTTATGAAGATCCTTGAGTTGTATACAGTGAGGGATAGAATGAAAGGCAGTGCTGATACTTGTTGTGGTGACAGAAACATGTACACAAATAATCTTGGCCAGCATTGTGGCCCACTGGATTCGGACGCCGACTGATTATTTTAGTTAATCAAAATACTATATCCGGTAATTTTTCTACAGCAGCTCATTAGAATTCGCTCTTGTAATATCCCCTCCATATCTGCCACGGAAGCTTCCAGTCCCTCTTCTGAAGCACCGTAGAGAACGCATCAAAGTTAACCTTTTCAAGGCGGCCAAGGTAGTTGCCTATCGGGACCTTCATTCAGTCAATATATATAGTCCAACCCCAAAAGCTAAAAGTCAACCTACACCAGCCAGGAACACCGGCAAAGCTTGTTTATAAGCTTTGTCCTCCTCTTTGAACATGTCCCGGGCGGTCAAGAGATGATCATTCGCAATTGTCGCCATCTCAAACACTGCTTCATCTAGATTCCGTGCTTCAGGTCCATAACGAAGCACATCCTCCTGCTTCACCCCATGCTTCGCGGTAATTTCTGCAGGGATAACCATTCGTCCGTTCTTGGCGTGAAAGGGAAGTGCGCGTAGAAGCGTTGCGAATGTTTGTGCAATTCCAAGATGGGATGCCGCATGGGAAAAAGTCGACGATGAAACAGATAACAACGATAACAATAAATAGAACAACGAGCTAGAGGTGGCCTCGGCATGTGCTACCAAGGATTCAGTTGTGGGGTGTGTCGGGTTGCTCAACTCAGCATCCTAAACAACAATAGGTGTAATGCCAGCATTTGTCTGACATGGGACGTACTCTGGCATCAACGATCCGCTTAAGATGATAAGCAGGCAAATTGGCACGAAGTGACGCTTGGTGCAGTGCAAGCGCGACTGGATGCCGAGGTGGTTTTCCCTGACATTGTCATGAGTAAACCATTAAGTGTTAAAAGTCTTGGATCACACCTCCTTAATTCCATTGATGGCGTCCCTCCAAAACTGAATCCTCATCTTTCCTAGTGTCTGGTTGGACACATGTTCCTGCAGCATTACCAGCTCAACCTAACCAACCTACAAATTAATCTAATGTGTTTGCTATAAATACAACATAACGCACATAAAAGGCTTTGATCGCAAAATACCCACCTGTGCTGTCCTTTGGGTAGAGCTGAGATATTAGAAATCCTTCATAGTCATGTCGTCGGACCAAGTCCTTGCAATAATTTATCGGGTCCGTCACGAGAACGTCGCGGGCCGAAGCTGTAGCAAGTCCATGCCGAGAGAGCCTAGGGGTATTGCGTGACAGTTGGGCAATGCTGCCTCTGTAGCGAAAGAGCATGACTGGATTGGAAGGCCCCGTGAGAAGTAGAGCCTCCCACTCATAATTATTACGTAACTATCGACATCATTTACTGTATACGGTGGGCGCTGCGTGCAACGATGAACAACGCAATCAACGTTCGTCAATGTATCGCCAAGTCCTTGAAATTTGATGATACAGTGATCAGCCATATGGATGAAAACAGTGGGTATATGGTTTCCGCCACGACGATGAATTGGCAGTGTCCTCACCACCACCTCTACTGCAACAGTTGAACACCATGCACCTGTTGCATGTTTGATCATTTTGACTCTAGGGATCGGATAATTAAGATTTCTGGTCTTGCTTAGGCCCAAGCGAATCTGTTGAGCAAATTTTGTTTCGATTGATCGACTTGGCCGTTGCGCGGTTTTCAAACATGTATGAAGTGAGAGAAAGATTGAATTCATAAGAGCAGCAGAGATCACTTTGGTTGTATGCTCCGGGAACCCCACCAGGGGACTCGTCATGGAAATTCTATAAGATGTCTCGATCCCCGTTTTGCCTCGCAGCACAGATGAGGACAAGAGTTGGATGAGTACTACCCCTCCTGGTCATCATCCGGATCTGTTATCTCGCTATCGGCGTGCATTGCTCCAGAACAACACAACGATCTTTTCCGAAGGGTTTAACACCAAGGCACCGCACCTCCTGCTTGTACACCCAACATCGGTTTTACCGAGGTCATGTAGGACCACCTGGTCTGTCATACACATGGGGAAGTCGGACTACGCATGGCAATTCCACAGCGCGAAACATCATGTGGTAACCCTATTAGAGTTGTATTATTGCTTGGACTGCGTAAATAAACAAACAAAATTGATATATTAGTGTACGAGAGTAGAGGTAGGAGCCTTCAGAAGCTGTCCTTGTTGTTTGAGGTATGCAATGGTAGCTCGAGCACTGTGAATTGGAATGAGTAGACGTTAGACGTAGGATTAAGCATAATCTCACTTTGGTGGAGAATCCAAGCCCAAAGCTTTCATGGCCTGTTCCCTCGCTAATCGCGCAGTTACCCGCTTTGGAACAGCCGGTCGCACCAGCTCTCGGCGTGCATTCGGTCCCTCCTTTGTGTCCCTGTCTCCTACGCGTGGCGTAGCTACGGCGCCTGAAACTTCCTCATTTTCTTTATCCGTGACGAGTGTTGTCAAGGTCGTGGTGGCATGAGCCCGGTCCCTTATCATCAGCCGTATTCGCATTCCCTCCCATCCGAGAATTTTGTGGTTGGTTTTTTCTACGTATTGATCCAGTCCACCATGCTGTTGCAATGAGTTAATTTCAATCGCAGCCGTCATGCAAGACAATCTCAACAGACCTTTTTAATTGTTCGCAATGCTCTAGTGGTCAGTTTTACCTGTACATCCTCGCCCAATGTTTGAGAGTGTAACTTTTTGCGTTGCACATTCGGGAGCCATGTCCGTCGCGTCTTGTGCTTAGAAAAAGGAACGTTATTTCCATATTGTTTGGTTTTCCCTTGAAAGAGACCCAGCTGGGATCGTTTGAAAGGCTGAGAGACAATGGAAAGTACTGGTAAGGTGGCAAACATGAATGATGATAAAACTAAATATTTGTTGCGTCGGTTTGGCTCGGGTGTTTCCGTCAAAGTATGTCTTTGCCAAAATCGGGGCTACAAAAAGATGTGCTAGCACTCTACAGACGGTGTGAACATTATATCTGTTATCAGTGCCAGGAAGTTAAACATGAAATCTATAGAGCTCTCCGAATGGTTCGTTCTAAACCGCTGCCAGCTCGACCAAAATTTCTGTTATTCGTCCGATACACCTTTCGAACCAACGCATCAGTTTCCCCCCGGAATGTTAGTGCAGTTGAACACTTATTGAGGAAAGGCTCGCGTCAACTCGAAATGTATGAACATGCAGCCGTGAAGGATTGTTGGGTCTCCAGCGATATGTTGGAATGGGAGATGGCGAGGAAAAATCAAACACGGTCGACGTCAGCGTAATACTTCATGTTGCATTACATAGAGATGAGCCTATGATGAACTTGTGTATTGGGCTACGCGTACGCATACTACCTTCACGAATTACGGACAGGCGTTGGTTGTTGGATAGATTCCTGATTCGTCTCGCTTGGAACAGGCTTAACTATTTCAGCGACTGTCGACGTGGTTGTCCCCAATCTTCTCGCCTTATACTCTCTCCTCCGCCGCAAATAGGGTCGCTCCTCTTTGCGGGTTTTCACCAGATATTTCTGTACCTTGGCTTCAATTGTTTCCTCCTTTTCTGCCTCTACAATTCCAATAGCCCCCTCATACGCCAGTCGTCGTTCATTGAGAACGACTTTAATACGCGCCATTGATTTGCGGCACTGTTGAAATTAGACTGTTGCTATCGTCTTTAAGAAAGAAAGCATCGCACATGATAAACTCTAGTCAGGGAAACCTGCTTGTCAGTAGCAGTCACACCCATGCGTCTTGCTTCTTCCTTCTGAGTAGCCAGTAAGTTGCGTTCCCGTAGCAAGATGTACCATAATGTATGAAGATCTCGAAAGCTTTTCAATCTCAATTCTGACGCTTTCCAAGCTCTACCTGTCGAGGTGGAGTAAGATTTAGCGGATATGCAATACAGAATAATCACCAGTTTGCTTCGTCATGCTTTCGGGCGATTCAACTACCTCGTACTTCGCCTCTCCACTCAATGTTTGGTCCTCTTTTCGCCTAAAGAATGCGTACAGTCCGTGGTCATCTTTAACGGCAATTCGTTCCTCTAAGGGATGTGCCAATTTACGTGGAAGAGATGTTGGAGGAGCCGTCGTCAACGAAGTCCCTACAACCTCAGCAAATGAGCGGGTTATTAAGTGGTGGGTACGTTTTGAGATGGCGCGGTGGATGGCCAACATCATTGGGTTTATTTTGAAAGAGCTGTTGCTTAAATAATTTAGGTACTTGTTAGTGTGTGACGGTACGTGACAAGTCGCGACATCGTTGCTTCACGTCTTTCATGGCTTCGTTGAACAAACTTGCCATACGAGGGATACGCTCCTTTGACGACAAGCAAGTGGCTATTATCGAGTTTTTCTCCCCGGTAACTGTCATTGTTGGCCACAATGGCAGTGGCAAGACCACCATCATTGAATGTCTTAAGTACGCTACTACAGGTGACCAACCACCAAATACTCGGGGTGGTGCCTTCATACACGATCCGAAGATGGCTAATGAGAAGGAAGTCAAAGCTCAGGTCAAGTTGCGGTTCACCGCTGCTAATGGGACGCGTATGCTTGCTGTGAGGAATTTGAGCGTGACAGTTAAGAAGACTACCGGGTTCACCATGAAAACACTTGAAAGCATACTAGGACTAGCCGATGTCAACGAGAATGGTGGAAAGGTAAGCCTTGGATTGATGCCATGAGATTATCGACTGACCATAGTTAGAGAGGAGTAATTTCCACGAAATGCGCGGAAATGGACACTGAAATACCTCAACTGCTTGGAGTATCAAAGGCCGTATTGGAGAACGTTATTTTCTGTCATCAGGAAGACTCTTACTGGCCCCTCGCGGAACCTGCCGCCCTTAAGAAGAAGTTCGACGATATATTCGAAGCGACACGGTAAGTTGACATGGATTGGAGAGTATCCACAACTTTACCCAATATCTTCAGTTACACGAAAGCGCTCGATAACATCAAAACCCTCCGCAAGGATCGCGTTGCTGAACTGAAGGCTGAGAATGAGCGACTCCAGAGTCTAGCGAGAGAGAAAGCCCATGCGGATCAACTAAAAACCCGTGTTTCAAAGCTTAGCTTGGCTATAGCGGCCAAAAAAGTGCAATACGAAGAAACTAAGAAAAAGTATAATGACATGGTGGATGCGAATAAGACATTCCATGACTACGCGACGAAGTTTCGAGAGATCTATCTCAAGGTAGAAGCATTGCAGGACAAAAAATCGCGTCTTCAGGCTGACTTGGACGAAGCTAAAGTCAATCTTCAAGAGGTTACCGGTGCGAACAACTGCTCTTCTTTATATCTTTCTTTTGCTTATGTTAAGATAGAAAGTGATGAAGAGATAAATCTGAGGCTTGAGCGTTTCGACGATCATATCAACGCTCAGCGGCAGAGACTTCGCCAGGAAGATGCAAAAAAACAAGACCTCGAGGATGATCTGACTAACGTTCGTAAAATACACGCCGACCTGATCGCTCAACATGGCGGCCTGGTCGCTGAAGCTGAGGTCGGTCACCACAATATCTGTCTGGTGACAAGTAATAACCGTTTCACTACAGGCTCAGAACCAAAGACTTGCAGAACGTGAACAACTCATTCATGAGATCTGCGATAAGTATGGCATCAAAGGGTTCAATATCTCCCCTCTTGATAGGGAGAAAGTGGTCGAGTTCTTATCAAGGCTTAACGAAACAAAAAATAAGCATCGGATGGAACTGGAAGACTTGCAGGTAAAAAACATTCGCAATGACGTCCTCGCTCCTGATTCTATGTGAACTCCCCGCCCCAGAACGACCTTCAAACGAAAACTCACGAATATGACAACAAACGAAGGGAGTTAGAACTCGACCTAGGAAAACACAGGCTAGAAAAAGAGAGCTTGCGTGGACAGATTGTTAGTTTCCTGCCCTTAAATGTACTTGCGCTTACCAGATTTCAGGAGGAACGCCAATCCTCCATATCAAAATCCGAGAGGATCGTCCAGGATGAGATAAATTTGCCATCTCAGCTGAAGGCTCTTGAGGGTGATATTGAGGAGAAGAGAGCTCGATTGTCAAAGATCAAAGCTGACCTGAGTACTGCTAAGTATGACTCGCGTCTGACCGAGTTAACAGTTCAGTCGAGGATCCTTGAAGAAAAGCGAGATCATCTAAACACTGAAATGATGACTTTAAGTTCCCAGTCAGAAGCTAGGGCCAAGTTGGATATAGCTAAATCGAGCATTCAATCAAAGAACAATGAAATTTCGGCCACGTAGGTCTTTGACACCCAATCATCCAGCTCATCAATTATATTTACTCATAGACTTGAGTCTGCGAATGCAAAGATTCGAAAGCTGACTTCAGGAAAGGAAGCCACAGCTGAGACCCTGGAGCTGGAAGTCGACCGCCTATCAACGTCAGTGACAAATAGTTTGACCCGTATGAAGCGACTGATACCACAATATGTAGTGCATGTGAACAGAAGCAAAATGAGCTACAAAATACCTTTTCTGCCGCTCAAAATGATCTACAGAAAGGGGAAACCACCTTGAGTAGCCTAAGAGCCCAACATAAAGCCAAGAACAATGAACTGAAAGGTGTGTTACACCTTTTGCGTAGCCATTGCGAATGTCGAACTGTCTTTATCATGGTAGCATTGGACAAGAAGCTAAAAAAAGAGTTGCAGCATGAAACATTAGACGCCGCAATCAAGGAGGCGACGGGAGAGCTTGGCCACCGCAAGCAGTATGTTCTGCCTCCTTCCGCCCGTTTTTGCTTCACTTAGCACGCTCTGTCGATCAGATTGGATGGTACCCTGAGTGGAGGTAGCGCCATATATGAGTCTCTACTGCGCGTGGGGAAACAAAAAAAGGTTTGCACAGCATGTAATCGGCACCTCAACGACCAAGAATTTGTTGTGTTTGAAAAATACGTGAGTATAGGCCGTTCATCATAGCATTTGACTGCTTAAATACGCCCGTAGCTCCGAGAAATGATGAAAAAGGCGTCCCCACAAGCAATTGAGGATAACAGGTTGGAAATGGTGGACTGGGAGGGTGAGTTGGACCGCTTGCAAGGATTGAAACCCGACGAGGCGACCCGGGATCGATTACAACGCATTGAAATACCTGATTTGGAAAGAGAAATTAAACAGCTAGAAGATGCTTATCCGGCTATTAGTCGCCAGGCCGAAACGGTATTCAGCAACCGCTCCCATCGAGATAGTAACCTAATTATTTCTGTCAGGCCGAAGAAAATCTTGACACTGCCAAGAAGGAGTTGAAAGATATACAAGCTCTCAAAGATCATGTCAATACTATCAAACGTCTTCAAAAGGACATTTCGCGAGCAGAAGCCGACATTGCCACCCTGACAGGCGACTTGGCGGCATTGGGATCTATAAAGACCTCTGATGATGTCCAATCAGAGCTTGAACGTGGAAATGCAGAACTGTAGGCTTCCGTTACTCTAAATAATACGGACTTCTTTGACCAGGCGAGATGAAACAGGCGCGCTTTAGAGAAGGAAAAGCAGCAAATAAGTTCTGATCGAGAGCGCCAAAAGGACATTTTACGCGCCACCGAGAACGCTCTTCATGATATGGAACTAAGAGAACGTGACCTCAAGAATGAAATTCGGGAAAAAGATCATCTGGAAAAACGAATGGAGGAAATGAAAAAGGAGATCACAGTATACACATCCCGGCTCAAGGTAATTATACGCAAACTCAAGCTTAATTCGCCCTATCTCATCTCAGTAGGATCTGGATGCCGCTATATCACGAGCTAGAGCGCCGATTGAATCACTCGAACAGGAGTACCGTGCCACACAAGGAGCGCTAAACTCCAGAATAGCGCAAGCACAAAACGCAGCCCGGGAATTCAATTCCAGTGTAGACAAACTTGCTCTTGTTAATAAAGGCGTCGAGCGGCAAGTTTCTCAGTTTAACCACACCTTTATGCTCACCATCCCCATTAGATATGTCAAGGACAGGCGGGCTCGGCAGCTGGAAGAATCTGTACAGAAAATGGGACAGCAAGAGATCGAGGTTCAGCGATTGAACAGGGAAATAGAGGCTGTCAGGGTCGTGATCAAAGGGATTGACAAGGAGATCAATACAAGTGGTGCCTCCATTACCAATTACCGGGATAATATGCGAGCTCGGAAATTGGCCAAGGAGATACAGGCGACCCAAGTCGAGATAGTCTCTTATGATATGGAAGAGGCTGCAAAGGCAAAACGTACATTTGAAACAAAGTATGGGCCAGCAAAAGAGAAAGAGAACCAGCTCCAGATAGACGTAAGTGAGCACGCTATCCTGATATCACTTGCAAGTATACTAACCTCTAGTAGTATTCTCACATAGCTGGAGAGGTAAGCTCTCAGGAATCACAACTCAAGACCTTGGAGTTGGACCTTGAGGCATACAAAGACGTTAACAAGAAGTACACTGATCAGTTGATTCGTGTTAAGGCATGGAACATCCATCGTTTCACAAGGAACACCATAGCTAAAGATTAACATTGGTCAGATGTCTGACATGGCAAACAACGACTTGGAAAAATATGCCAAAGCTTTGGACAAGTTAGTCTTGGGTTTTTTGTCTACATGACGAGCCTATTGAGCTTTGCATAGCGCAATCATGAAGTACCATGGTCTTAAGATGGAAGAAGTGAACGATACAATGAAGCATTTGTGGAACAAGACTTACCAGGGCACAGGTTCGCGGCTTACACTTGCTATGCTATATGATCCATAATACAAAAGGTTGTTCGTAGACATCGATGGGATCAAGATCCGCTCTGATATTGAAGGTGGTGCTTCCAAGCGATCTTATAACTACCGAGTACGTCGCAATAGTTCCTAGTACTTGCGCTCGACGAACTTCTTGACACCTTCGATAGGTGGTCATGACAAAAGACCAAGTTGAGATGGACATGCGTGGCAGATGTTCTGCTGGCCAGAAAATGCTTGCATCTATCATAATCCGGCTCGCGCTTTCAGATTCCTTTGGCCAGAATTGTGGCATTCTAGCCCTGGATGAACCCACCAATGCTCTAGATACTGAGAATATTGATGCACTAGCTGCTAGTCTTGTAGAGTCAGTGTGCCCACTGCGGAAATTCCTAAGGCAAGCTAACGATCGAATTATAGCATCATTAACGAGCGGAAGAGCCATTCTAACTTTCAGTTAATTATTATTACGCACGACGAGAACTTTCTGCAAAAGCTTGGTCAGGCTAACGTTATGGAACATTACTGGTATGCTCTATGTTGTGTTTCCCGCTAGTCTTTTGACGCAATCCCACAGGCGTGTTCAAAGAGACGCACGTCAGAAATCGGCCATACAACGTGAAAGATTCAGGTGATGATGCTATGGGCATAATACCACTAGTTGTTTTATGTGACGTAACCACTGTACTATCTTATGTATAATATACGATATAGACACGATCAACACACTCCTGCTGCCAGGTGGTCGACTGCTTGTTTGGCCTTCGACGACCAACTGGTGACACCTTTCCACGTGTATGTATGAAACTCATGCGAATTTCTGCCCCTGCTAGGTAGCTGGGTTGACATAGAATCCCCGAGGTTAAATGCTTCATATCGCAGCGAGACATTAACCTACTCGGGTTCCACCACGTAGCATCGTTGTGCGTACGTAATCCAAGAAATTTTTGACTTGATAGTGTCCTCGAGACACTCGGGGTTCATAGATTTGTCGCATTCGGAGATAAATTTGACGACAAACATCCGATGAGCACGTTTGATATCACAAAGTGGCGTCCTGTGGTAGGCACGATTTTGCTTACATTTGTTTGAGCATTGTGGCTAGATCTCCTTGTAACAAAACATTCAACTTCCACACTCGAACCAGTGGCTGCCATGAATACCGAAACTGCGACGCCGGTTCCGTGCAATTTTCGCCGTTTCCATGGACGGAGTGGCAGGGCCGCCGTCTCAGGTCAATACAATAATACGTATCCTCGACAAATGCACTGGCAAACGAGGCAAAAGTGCAAATGAACTCTTCTTTCTGAGTTGCTCAAGAACACCTCGTGACGCTTGACCGCAAATCTTTGCAGCTTACGAGAGTGCGGAGGTTGAGTAGAACGGCATTCTTCCGCCGGGCTGGCTTTTCTGTTACAGTTACGCTCGGAAATACCGTATCTTTCGAAGACATACTCCGCATGCCATATTGCACCGGAACTAATACACGGCCTCTTTCGATCGTTTTGGGCTCTCCTTGTGAACTGCTTTGAGGTTCTCAATCGCCATTGAGCAACTCTTTGTGTCTACCTGACAATTATTACCGTTTACAAAGACGGGTCTGGCGGTGGTTTCTCGGCTTGCCAACTCATCAATTCGACTAGCGTCTCACTGATATAAATGCTACTAGACGAGAGTTGTGCCTTCAACCCACGAACCACCTCTGGCAGCTTGGTCAAGATGCAGACTACAGTTTCTCATCCTCACTTACTGCAGTCTCTCCCACCCAACGAGCAGGACTTGTTCTCTAGGTATGGGATTGGGCAGAGACTTCAACCTCCTTTCGCTTGCGTACATCATGCTTTCGAATATCAGGCTACTCACTATCCCGACTTGGTCGCCGTTGAGGATTTCCAACAGAAGATCACCTACGCTGAATTGGACCGCCAAGCCAATTGCCTTGCAACCCGCCTGAGGACGATAGGAGTCATTCCAGGCACTCGTGTCTGTCTTCTCGTTGAACGCTCTATTTTCATGACCCTCGGAATACTTGCCACACTTAAGGCAGGCGCGGCGTACGTCCCTATGGACGGGAACGTTGTTTCCGATAGCACCCTTCGCCACGCTTTGAAGGACTCTGGAGCTCTACTTGTCCTTGCGCAACGTAAATTCGTCGAACGAGCCAGCGGTACACCAACTATCTGCCTAGAAGATTCCACCTGCGAGGCACCTTCGGAACACTGCATCAAGCCTACCGATCTATCAAGGTCAAGCGACGGCGTTTACACCATCTACACTAGCGGTATGTAGTCGCCTTTATCTTCACGTTTCATTTAACCAATCTACATAGGAACAACGGGTGTACCAAAAGGCGTTAATGTCCTTCACTCCAACGTCACCAACCGTACGTAGATATGATCTCATCCCCCTTTCTCAATCTCATCAGTCCCAAGTTGTTTGTCTAGCACCTGGTAACTTGGGAATGAAGCCGGGTTTCCGTGTATCCCAGCTTATGAACATATCATTCGATATGGCTGCTTGGGTAAATTTCTCATACTCTCTCGGTTGTCTCAGGACTCAACCAACATGTAGGAAATCCTAGGTAGCTTGTGCAATGGTAGCACACTTTGCTTGAGGGGTAAGACATCCAAGGAATGGCGTGCTGTGATGAAGACGGTGGATATTGTCATCGCCACCCCATCAATGCTGGCTCCTCACTCCCCATCTGACTACCCAACGATCAAAGTTATTGCAGTGGCCGGAGAGCCATGTCCGAAAGGTGAGGCCCTCCACTCATGACACTCATAGCAAGAAATTTACACCCGTGTATTAGCTTTGGCAGACAGCTGGTCCACAAAAGTCGACTTTTACAACTGCTGTGGCCCAACAGAGGTAACTACTCAGACTCTTCTAAAATTTCCTACAACACTTAGGCTAATGTCGCCTTTGCAAGGTTACCATAGTTAACACAATGCATCTACACTCCCCCAACAGGCCTCTTGGAATTGGTGGTCCTACGCCTAACAACACCACTTATGTGCTGGACGAGAGCATGAGACCAACAAGGATTGGCGAGGTTGGAGTCATGTGGGCTGGTGGTGCTGGCATCACGCGAGGGTACTTAAACTTACCAGAAAAGACTGAAGAAAAATATAAGCTAGATCCATTCATGAACGATGGGTAGGTTTCTTTGATTGATAAGTTTGCCAAACCCTCATCATTGACTAGGTCGTTCATGTTTAATACGGGCGACCTTGGGCGATGGAACGATGATGGAAGTTTAGAACACTTCGGCAGAGTTGACCATCAAGTGAAGATCAAGGTTTGTCACATACTACCCCTATTTGTTTTCTGTCGCCAACTTTGGTGCTGTCCCTAGGGTTTCCGTGTCGAACTTGACGGCGTGGCGTCGGCGATGGAGGTATTTTGTTGTGTAACATTTCTTCAGAGAGCTTTCCTAACTTAATTATGACAGACCTGCCCCGGCGTCGCGGTGGCGTCCGCTGTCCTCATAGAAGGAGAATTGTGGGGGTTCTTCACTCCATCTACAGTTGAGACCGAGGACGTCAAATCTGCGGCCGCCCGCGTGCAACCATACTATGCTGTGCCGACTCGTTTCTTACGCCTCGATAAATTTCCAGAGACATCGTGGGTATTTTTGTTAGGCTCGGAGTGATGTAGTAACGAATGACACTACACAGCAATGGTAAGGTCGATAAGCGCGCACTTGAGCGACTAGCGAAGGACTCCGTAGGCTCTGCGGTAGTTCCTGAAACCAACCCCAAGGAAATAAATATCACGAATGGCACTTCGGCGAAGAGTGATAGTCGCGGCGACGCAGAAAAACCTCCTCTGCACTCTACAACGTCTAATTCCTCCCTCATTGCCGCTTCAAACAATCCGACTCTGATCAACCTGCCTCTTGATGAGAAGGAAAAGATCGACCCCTCGTCTCTAGAAGACCAGACTCATGTATTGTCCGATTGGAAGCAAGAGATTTTGCCCAAAAAGACCCAAGGGAGGCTCGTGCGCAATTTCCGTCACCAGATCTTTTACTTGTATCGCCGCCTGTTTGGTGTAGTGTTTTTGACCAACTTCGCTGTCTTCGTGGCTGTGGCTGTAAAAGGAGCGAATGCAGCCCAGATTGGTAAAATCGTAATTGCGAATCTGTTTGTAGCTATTCTGATGCGCCAAGACTATGTCATCGACGCATTTTTTACGGTTTTTACGGCTGTCCCTGCTTCGTATGTGATCCCATATCATTTGAGAGTAACTGACTCATCCTTTATCAATTAGTTGGCCTTTGGCTATACGTAGGATATGTGCTCGAGTCTATCATATTGGTGGTCTGCACTCCGGAAGCGGAGTATCGGGCGTGCTCTGGCTCATACTCTTTGCCGCCCAGGCAACTAAGGAGGTTGCTCGCGGTGGTTTAGTAAGCGTTTCACGCCCTAAACTTTAGTCAATACTCAGCACTGGTAAATTATAGACATCCGTTGCCACACTGGTTGTTACATACGTGATCCTTGTACTGCTGCTTGGCATTCTTGTATTAGCCCACCCGACCTTACGCAAGAAGTATCACGATAGATTCGAGGCTAGCCATCGGTTTCTAGGCTGGTCTGCAACAGCGGTCGTTTGGGCCCAGGTTTGTTCATTCCATTCTACAAGTGAAGGTATCCCAAACTCACTTGTCAAAGATCGTTCTTCTTACAAACGACTATCGGCCTGCTGAACAATCTCTTGGAATAGCGCTCGTTTCTTCAGCGCCATTCTGGCTGTTACTTGTGATGACATGTATGTTTCTGACTCGTGCCAACAGTAATCTGTTCTTACCTCTATCTCAGGGTCTCTCATCTTGCCGTGGCTCAGACTTCGTAAAGTACCCGTTCGACCAGAAGTGCTCTCGCCCCATGCTATTAGGTTGTACTTCGATTACGGTATGTTGAGTAGTAGTTTCTTGCTATTTTTACTTACGGAACCACTTCAAGTGACGCCGAAGGCCGGGAGTTTTATTAGATTATCAAATAGCCCATGGACTGAGTGGCATGGATTTGCAACTATCCCAGAGCCAGGAATGAAAGGGTATTCGCTAGTTGTGAGCAAAGCAGGGGATTGGACTGCTCAACAAATAGCACATCCTCCGACGCATATGTGGGTGCGAGGAATTCCGACATTCGGTGTTATACGCATAGTACCCCTGTTCCGCCGTCTGGTAGTGGTGGCAACTGGATCTGGTATTGGGCCCTGTACGTCCGCCATATTGGAGCAACGAGTACCAATGCGACTGCTGTGGACTGCGCCAAACGTACGGGAGACTTTTGGCGACAAACTAGTGGATAGCGTTCTTGCGGCCGCGCCAGACGCAGTAATTTATAGTAAGCAACCTTGCTCTGCTCACCATGTTCTAGATTTTTCAACTTAACCATAGATACACGGAAGCAAGGCAAACCAGATATGGTCAAGCTTACCTACCGCCTAGTCAGAGATTTCAACGCCGAAGCCGTTGTGATCATCTCGAACAGGAAGCTGACTGAGCAGGTCGTGTATGGGATGGTGAGCCGAGGCGTACCTGCCTTTGGAGCCATCTGGGACTCTTGATTGCCTACCGAACATCCAAACTTAATTTTATATCGCTACATCTTCTTGAATCTCGCTATCCTTTTAGATCAAACATTACTTACACTCGTTCGATATTTGAATACCATTTGATTTACAATGAACACGCAGAGTGTGGCGAGGTGTGCGTTGTTTGGATTGTTTGGATTTAGTGCACATGGCGCAAAGTTGGACCCTCACGTCACTGCCTAATGGCTTACTTCTCGAGCCTCACCCAACAGCCCGGAATAAAGTCGTGGCTGCATCGGAGTTTCGGGAGGGCTCAATCGTCGCTGAGGTTCCCTCGTTGGTGACCGTCCTTCTACCTTCAGAAAAGGGACGCAGGTGTGATTCGTGTTTTCGAAAAGCCTCACCACAAAGGGTGCTGCGAAAGTGCACAGGATGTGCTGCATATTGGTATTGTGGTGTGCAGTGTGAGTGTTGCATTAGTGCACCAGTTTTTTCCCTGCCTATTCTTGTGTGTTTTCCTGTTAGGTCAAAATCTACAGTGGAATGATCATCATAAGAGGCTCTGCAAGCGATACCACCATTTTCATTCATCCGTTACGTTCCAGTCTCTTGCCCTTCATGACCAACTGGACGCGCTACTGCTTTCGCATTTGCTGGCATGTGTTTCCGCTGATTTGCCCTCTCCACAAGACGGTTCCCCCGTCTCCACATTTCTTTCGCTGATGCCAAGTTCTAACACCGTCGACTTTCATTTGCCTCTTATTGAAAATAAGGTATCGCGGCAAGTAGCAGGGGATTTGTATTCTCGGTTTAGCAATAACAACTTTGTCATCCACTCACACCTCACCCCTGTTGGGCATGGGATTTTCCCTCTTGCTAGTCTGCTGTTCAATCACTCGTGTTACCCCAATGCTGCACCAAAATACACGTTTTCACAGGATTCTATAACGATGAAGATTGTAGCCCTTCGAGAAATGCATCCTGGTGAAGAAGTATGATCGTGTGTATTTGTAATATCATTATGTTGAACGTTTTTCTCTCTAGATATGTATACCATATTTGGATCCTGCCCTGGTGCAAAGCCGTCAACACATTCTCGAGTATACATACGGATTCCGTTGTGCCTGTTTCTCGTGCGAAGGATTGCTACATCCGCTTCCCCCCAATACTACAAGCGCGGAGGTGGACTCTTCCGTTGCAGGAACGCTGCGCCAATATATCGGTCTAGACCTAGACCAGTCCCCGATAACATTGCCAGAGAAGCCGAAAGGGGCAATACCACCGCTTTTATACAGTGTGTTCCAGGAGACATATCTGTCAAACATATCCGAGATGTTCAGCAAGTCATCCCACGATGGTCAATACGAGTTGGCTGTTGACGCTGGTATGACTCTGCTAGGAGCGTACATCCTGATCTATCCACCGAATTATCCACAAATAGGTAATATCTTGGTGTATCTACCTAACTATTATTTTTCGCTGCTGACGAGATGACAAGGACTGCACCTTTTAGAAATGGCCAAGACGGTTTGGAACATGTTTATGAGTTCCGGAGAAGCAAACACAAGATTGAAGAACCAGGCACAGGCACTCTTAAACATGAGTCGCAAGATATTGGACGTTTATGGACGGGAAGGGGATGAAGACGGCCCGTTGGATGAAGCTGAAGTTTTGCAGTCGATATTGGATTAGTAAGCATGTGCACTTTGGATGACTAGCCACTCTAACTACGATCTTTCTTTATTTAGACGTTGCTTGGAATTGATCGCAAACGTCCGCTACTGGTTTATTATTATTATTTTAATTCGCCTTATATATTGGCTCATAAAACAGGCAAGCTTCCCCCTCAAGCTTAACCCTGTAAGCTAGTCGGTCGTTTCTTTTCTCCATCATGAAGCTCCCTTCGTTCTTTTATTCACGCCACCCTTTTCGACGACTCCGCTCTTTTCATCTATCCCCCAACGTCGCACCACAGCTCAACCCCATCCAACCACCACCACCACCACAGTCCGACCCGAAGCCGCTAATTATATCCTACAACCCATCCTTAGCTCTTCGTGGCGCTGTCACAGTTAAGCTCGCCCTCGCCGTGTCGCTCACTTTCGTCGCACTCGTTTCATTCTCCTTCATGGGTGCAAATCTAGACGACGAGTATTTTCGCCTCTCACTGGACAAAGTAGCGGACACTGACCCTGGTGTATGAACAGAACCGTTCTCAACTGATTAGTTACTTACCACCCTCCTAGATCGTACTGTTGGGAGAAAACGTCGATGTAGACGTCGATGAGCCATCTATCACCATTCGGTGGTCTATCGTCGCTTGTGGGGATGATTCTATCCTTCCTGGTTCCGCAGGTGTTCGTGGCGTCCTAGATTGTGGCCTCCCTTCGATGCCTTTACACATCTTTGTTGACAAGTATGTCATAACGGCCTTCTTTTTCATAGCATCATATCTTATCAACCTTCATTTAGTAACCCAACACCTGCGGCAACGTATGATCCCATGGAGATTCCATACAACCGACAGACCGGCTCTAGAAGAAGGTTACTATTACCTGCCCTTTTAGGTTACGCAATCCAACTAACGGCATTCCTTTCAGCATTCAGAACCTCGTACAATTTGATAGCGACCACGTGCTCGACGTTCACAAATCTCACCTCTATCCTTTTGATACGTATATGCTCTCTAGCACTATTCGCGCGGTGTCTTTCGACAATGAAACCCTTCCAATCCGCAAAATCGTCACAATTAATATCACTTCCAGTTTCGACATCCTGACAACTGACATCGAGAGCTTCTCCACTTCGGAGACTAACCTCGAGATCATAAGTCGAGACATCGATATGCGAGTCAGCCGTCCGAATTCAGCCCGCGCCTACATTTTCATCATTTTCGGACTCAACTGGATTCTCGCGCATGTCACTATTGGCCTCGTATTGATTTGCAGACGACTCCCAGAGAGGAAATTAATCTCTAAACATCTGGTGTCCGCCGGCGCTATCGTCATAGGAATCCCACAACTAAGAACCAGTATGCCTGATGCTCCAGGTTTCGATGGTGAATATCATGTCTCATAATGATGCGCGTCTGTTATTCTGACATGACAATGAATCTCAGGTGTGCTAATCGGTACGGTACAAATGTAGAGTTCGGGTTTTCACTCAACAGATATTTGACAGATACGATTGGCTTCTTCCCACAAGTGATCATCGCTGGGATTTCGGCCCTTGTGATACTTTTGATTCTAGTTAGCCGAGAGGTCGACAGTACTCGGCAGGGTTCTACGAGTGCTCCTATCCCCAGAACCCATCCAATTCCCCCACCAGCCGCTTTAAATCGGAATCCAGCTCCTTCCCCCCCAACGAAAGAATCGAATTCAACACAAATCGCACAGTACGAGATGCACCGTCTAATGAAACACTTGCGAGGAGAATACGTGTTCCCCCCGGTACACACGAGGCACTCCGCTAAACGCTCTTCCGAAGTAAGCATTGTTCCGCACCGTCGGGCAAGAACAATGTCAAAGATCAGCGAAGGATCCCACTATTCGGACTGGGTAGAGTAATGCCAATATGCCAGTTGCTTCTTGATGCCATGATTGAATGATATGGGGGAGATCAAACGTTTTGGACTGTCTATCGGAATCTCATTTCTCTGGTTTTTGTGATAGGGTCAAGGTGCGGAGCTCCGCAATTGCTTCAGATCTTTGCTTCTTATCTATTGCTGAGTTTAACTGGATGTAATTGCATGTACTCGACATTCTTCCATAATCTATTTATTAAAACACATTAGTGACTGACTGTATTAACACCAGAAAAAATATCAATCTTCTCCGAAAAGGCGCTTCCTGTGTTGATGACAATGCCCTTTAAGCTATTGTTAGACGGGGCTAACCGAAACAGAACTTACAATCCGTCTGGTGGCTCGCTAAAGAACGTTTTCCCACCTACCATTTCCCGAGTCCATACGTCTCTCATAAACCACCCGATGTGGCCTACGGCGCATCCCACAAGGTCGCCTGCAGCTGCTTTCCAGGACCCATTCAAAACCCAAGAAAATGCAATTAGAGCGACGGGGAGGTAAGGCGCAGTAATGGTGATGAGACCGAACAACGAAATGGGAGTCGACGGATGCCGTCGCGACCATAGATATATTGGTACAAATGCAAGAGATGATGAAAGGAAAGGCAGATTGAAAAGTGGAGCGAGCATCTGTAAGATTCGAGATTCAAATAAAGGCCATCAAAAGGAAACAACTCATGAACGCACAAGGAGCATCATAGAAGATAGAAAGAGCAGCCAAAAGTAATCCGCCTTGCGATTTGCGAATGAGGACTCTTCTAGCATTCGGCTATATCGCATACTTGGGACAAGTATTGTTAACACACACACAGAGCGGACAGGTAGCTGACGAAACCCTCGCTCACAAGAAGAACAGATGAAAGACAAAATCTAGGGAGATTGGCCCAAAGTAAAAGAACGTCGTGGCTGCTCGCCATATCTAAGTTTGATTAACCTACATAAGTAGGAAGATAACTCAAACGGCCTACCTGAGCATTGCTGAAAGCACTCTTTGGGCTATAATACAGTTGGAGAGTGGTTACTAGTTGACATTGCTATGAACTCGGTTCAAGATATGATCAAATAGCCGAGAATGAAGAGACGAACCACCGCCAGACTTGTCGTGACCGACAATGCCAGCCAGCCCCTTGTAATTGGAGGGATTTGTACTACCCATGCTTCGATACCGACGGGCATTTTAGTGAATGAGACTAAGGGATTGGAGGTCAACTAGCCACAAACTGACACGTTATGCAGATCACCAATCACGGTCACGCGGCAATCGGTGGAAACACTGTGCAGATCAAAATAAAAAAGGATAGTACAGCAGACAATAGCTAGTGCATAAATAAACAGCATATATGTGGGACCAGCGCACTTGATCTTCCAAGATCACCAAAAAATTAAGGAAATAAAGAACGATGGGTGTGAGAGAGAGGACTAGAAAGGTTCACAAACTATGTCACTATACTACAACCGACTTGAAGCTAGACGGAGGAATCTTTGCTCGAGGATTTTTTCGCGCAGCGGCAGCGGCAGCGGCCTGGTTCTCTGCTTCTTTCTTCGCCAGGCGCAATGCAGCGCTTTTATTCGTTCGAGGCATAATGACAGGGTTCGACATGGCACTGCTCGGGCGTGGTCTAGCTTTAGCCACAGGATCTTCTCTAGTACCGTTCGTCATGGGTTTCAAATCCAAGTCTGAAGAGGAGTTTGTTTTCTGCAGAGTCAATGCTTGTGTGCCTAAAGCAGTGGCGGAGCGTTCAACTGGAGGACGGGGTGGTTTAGCTGGTGAGGGTTGTGGAGTGGGACGTAAAGGCGCAGCAGTGTTCGTGATTGGCTTTGCAGGGCTCAGAGAATTATTTCTTAGCGCACCCGGGAGCTTAGGTGCGGTTGCCTTACGGACTAAAAATAGTGTATTAGTGTCGATGCATGGAAGGGAAAGTTGAACAAATACTTACACATAGAAGATTGAGCTGGACCCTGCTCCTTTTGTGCCCGCAGCGCTGCACTTTTATTCAGCCTTGGAGCAACAGTAGGTGTTTGTACAGATGACACGGCTATCGATTCCCTCCGCTTATGCCCGGGGACGCCTTCAAATGTCGCCCTGACCGCATCTGCAGAGCTCAAAGTTCTACGTTTCACGGGCTCCGGTTTTATCCCCTGCCTAAGTGAAGCTGCGCGCGTCATGCGTGGCGCTACAACAGGCGGAGCAGTGGATGCTACCTGAATGATCTCTGTACGTTTATGGCCAGGCACGTTCTCGAACGTTTTGTGAAGCTGTTCCTTCGTGAGTGTGACTCGAGGCCCTGAACGCGTTTTCTCTACAAGAATTCCCTGCCGGAGGGCTGCGCTACGCGTCATACGAGGCACGATATCGGGTGCAGCGTTCGTGGCCGGAATAGGGCGAGCACGAAAAGTTGGTTTGCCATTGGCGCTGAATTGGGTACCACCTACTGTAGAGGGGCTAGTTACACTTGAGGCAGCGTATCCCTCATCCGAAATGGTCTTTTGTTGAAGAGCCGCTAGTACAGATGAATTGACTGATCTCAAAGAACCATACTGGTCGTCGGGAAGGTCGGAAGTGGGGAAAGGAGGGGAGGATACGAAGAGTGATGCTATTTGTAGCTCAGCCATCTGCGAATCTGAAGAGCCCATGAGACCATTTTGCTGAGAGGATATTCCGTATAGAGCGCGAAGAGAATTGGGAGTGTTCTGTCTTGCTACGGCTGGGTCGGGGTCACCCATGAGGGTGTTCCAGACTTCGACAGCTCGGCGGCGTTCAAGTACATATACCCATACGGGACCCCTGTTGACAAAAGAGCGGGGTTGAGGACCACATTGTCAGTTGTCGGGATGAATGAAGGCTAAAATGGACCACCACCGCTGGTGGCTGACATACTCGGAGAATGAAGCAGCATCATTGCCAAACAATTCATATAACGTGTCGGGATCTGTTTCGGTGTCAAACTCCATTTGCCTTTCTTTAACAATCTGTGAAAACAAAGGAAGGGGAAATGAGATAACCGTAATCTTCTTTTTTGGCGAAACTATGCCTGATATGGAGGGATCGAACCTCAAAGGTGGCTTCCTGTATTCTACGCTCTATCTCAAAGCGGTGGTCGAGGGCATGGTTCTTGATTATAGCCACTGTTCTGGTAACTGGATAGCTGGATGGCTGTTGGTGTGAGGGTGTCTGTGATCCATCTTCAACGTTGGAAGGATTAGGAGATAGTGGTGGAGATGAAGGGAGGGACATGTATAGAAATATAGAAACTAGAATGTACAAGTGTTGCTTTGAGCGGAATAATTAAAAGAAATAAAGAGAAAGGAGGCAAAGATATGTTTTTGAACTTGGAAAGAGTTTGAAACTTGAACGTGACTGGCGTTGGGGTTGCAACTGGGAATCTGGGACCTCGGACACTCTAAACAACTATAAGATATAACATAACTACTATCGATACATCATGAACCTCTCCACCATTTACCAACTTTAGCTGTACTATACCGTAGACTCTTCCCCAATCCTGCGCTAGCAATTCCTTTCACAGATTGAACTGCAGCAGGGTATCTCACAATTTTACCCATTTCTATTCAACAAAAGTCAATTTGCCGCTCATTACAATGAACAAAGTACTCGCCCTCTTTAAGAACTCGCGACAGTTTGTCGTCCCCTGCCAACCGTAACCAGTATGCACTCTCCTCGGGCTCAATCACCACACCAGACCGTGAGTAATTGTTCTTCACTCTCGTCAACAAACTCGAAGGAAGCTTCTTGAGATGTGCTGCCCGTGCTTGCGGAGCTGTGTCCTGCTGTATCGTCGACGACGACATCCCCCAATGTACACCAGGTAAACCCACTACAAGGCGATAGTAAAGCTCCTTGAACTGAGGTCCCTGTTTCCGGACGATATTTGACACCTTCCCCCTGTTCTCTGCAGGAAGCCACATTCTGGGATCACCATTATAACTGATACCTGCTACTCGCTCAAAAAGCTCCATTTCTGAGAATTCTTGCGGCAAGGTGAGGAGAGCCGCGCGTACAGCAGAGGTAAGATTAACTTGTTGCGTTAGCCGAACGCGTGCGTCATCCTTTATGATCCGAAGAGGTTTGTGCATCCGTCCTGCGAGATACAATGTCTTCCAGTTGAGTAAGTCGGAGCATAGGTTGTCGATGCTAGTCACGCCATATTTAATTTTCTGTAAAAGCGAAGCACGAGTGAGGAATAGAAGGTAGTTGTGGAGCGTGACGACATACAACGCCTCCCATCGAAATGTATGGGTTAAACCAGACACCGGGCCCAAATTCCTCTAACCGCGAGACATAAGATGAGCCCAACACTCGTGCATGAAGTGGATAGTGGTGTGGATGTTGATGCATATTAATGGAGTGAAAGTGATCAGAATGGGTTACTGCAAACATAAAATCGAGCATCGGAGCATCCTCCGCTGACGATGATTCCCTCTTATAACCATCCTGTTCAAATACCCCTGAACCATAGGCAAATGCGTAGCGAATGGGTGCATCGAATTTGGCGACTATGGACTCGAGTAGAGCGCGAGTGCTGTCCGCGACTGGTAGAAGCTGATTACGTCCAAATGTGGATGGCAGATTAGGTCGGGTACTATGTCGATGAGATACAGCTGGGCGAGGACGCGGATATAGTGATGTCCGTGGCTTGGTTGCCTTTGCGGTAGATGGAGGCGGCGGGGAGGTTTCGTGTGATGAATAAACAGTTTCTGTGGCCAGACGGCGAACAAGTAGAAGAGGGAGAGAACGAGAGTGATGACTGCGGGTAACAGACAACATGGCTAATTTAACTAGGGTGAGCACTGTAGACTGTAGACGCGGGTGGCAGACGACATGAGGACTCGGAGCTCAAAAGAAGTTGCAAGAGATCAGTCAAAGCAAAATAGATCACGTGTATTCACACTAAGCTAACTAACTACAATCGTCTCTTACTCTCTGCGTATCCCAGACTAACTGCTCTTCCCCCTGCGCTTCGAAAACTCGTCACAGCTTCTCCCTCAGGTGTCCTTTTCCCCACCGACAACCGTCGTTCCGCGCGCTCTGGTTTTGACAAACTACTAGGCCCAGGACCTCCAAGCGCCCACGCGACTTCCACGCCGCTCTTTATGCTCCAAAGCCATGTTAGCACAAATACCGGCGTGCTGATTAGTACGTTCAATACAGGATATATGTCAGGGTATCGGGGAGGGGGATCAATAAACATTTCCAGAATGTGTAAAGCTAAACCTGCGGAATAGACGGCCTGATACGCTCATTTGATAAGCTCGTTCGGACGGCAAAGAAGCTGCTTACTGCCGAGAATAGCTGGATAAAGGATTTTTTTGGCATTCGTAAGGGGTTGTGCCCAACAAGTCGGTTCCAGAACACCAATGTTGCAATGTATTGTAGACCAAGTCCATCCCGTTTCAACAACGGCCACATACTTGATATCGATTCAGTAATACAGTCTTAGTTTCTGTAAGAAAACACACCTGAACACTGCAACGTTGTTGACTAGGACGCCCCACAAGTAGGCGGACGAATCGACATGAGCCCCAGAAAGTAGGAGAGTAACGGGAAGCAAAGGTAGCAGAATAGTCTTTTCATGCACCTGAAACGAGAACAGGAAAAAGGACATCGAGGAATTAAGGAGTGCGTAGGGTAATAGCGGAAGAAATATAGTTGATTTCGTGTCAGACTTATGTGAGTCACCCGAGTTGTCTATTTTGAATTTGTAGCCCGCTCGAATAAGAATAGCCACGCTGGGGAAGAAACCAAGAGCCGTAGCACAGGTGGAGAGCCTGATCAACGAGGTCGCTGACGTCCGGTTCTTCCATTTGAAAAGAACGTTGGACGCTCCCCAAAAGTTGGCTACTTTGTCTTCGAAGAGACCCCGCACAAATGGAAAGATTCGGGATATAGGGTGGATGATAGCGGTAATAGAGGCGAAAGGAGGGAGAAAAGGTAAGAAAAGTATAACGAATGTGGCCAAAGTAGTCAAGGCTAGACGACTGAACAGTTTGCCCCTGATGGAACGATTAATACGAGGATATCGGATTCGGGAGTCACTTACCCTTGCGAGGGACCCAAGGAAATGCATCGAGCAAGTAAATAAGACCCAATCGCAGGAGCATAGTATAGCGCCATTTGCTTGAAGCCAAGGCTAAGCACAAAACAAATGGCACCTAGTAGCTCCCGATTGGTTGCAAAAAAGTTGATTGCAAGTAAGGTAAGACCTAGATTAGAGTGTAAGATCTCTAGGGGTAGAGTGGACCACACTAGCATTACCTAGCATCACAGAATTATACTGGAAGTGTCCTGAATCGACGAGAAGAAGCGCTGGCTGGAACAATAGTGTCAAGAATGCAATATGCTGAAATGCGTTGAAGCTGCGTGAATCACAAGAGAGTTGGACCTAGATACCTGTGTCCGTTTCGAGTGACTACCTTGCCATGTTCGTGCAAACATTAGCAAGGCTGGTATATAAACCAACAGATCCAAAGCGATGACTGTCAAACGCATGAAAAGCTTGCTACCAGGTGTCTCTATTCCGCGAGACGCGTCCAGCGCGAACCACGATGGTTCTATCCACGAACCACTGCCAAGCGTGTTAAACCCAATTCACTGAAACAGGACTTCGCTTTCATACGTACATTTTACCACAGACCCACGAAACATACGCAGTAAGGGGCGGATAATCTAACCCCCAATACTGCAAGTCATACGTATACCACTGACGAAATGGCAGATGTATCGTCAACTCCATCCAATGCCTCTGAGCTTCATAATCTCCAAACATGGGCGGAGTCTTCTCCCCTACGATTCTCTATTTGATTACTGAACCCCCGCAAAGCAGTGCAAGATAACCTACCTGAATACGGCCCGAGGCCAAGACATGCCTTCACCAGAACGGATGCGGCGACGCTCATAGGCACTACGGAGTCCCTGAAATTCTGTTTATGCATCCAACGTATCCATCTGCGACCCATTCCTGACTCATAATTGGTCTTCTCCTTGATTGTCGCTAATCGGGTGCTGTTCGATGCCCGTGCTGACGCTAACGACGCAATGGATGTATTACTGTCGCGCCGGGCAAACGCGCTAAAGCTAGAGTGATGCCTATGGGTTTTCGATCGATGAGAGGTAGTCGAAACAGGAGAGGCGCCTCTTGAGGAGCTGGGAGAGATGGGAGGAGTGCGAAGCCAGAGTTGGCTAGCAGAACTCTCTATAAGGTGCCGTCGGGGAGTTGGCGCAATTATTTCGAGGTAGTCAGCGTGGTGCCTTGTATGCAGGAGTTGGTCGTTAGAGCATGTGTTAGCAGCATTTACGGCCTACCTTTGTGACATTGAAAGAGTGGTATTGCTGAAAGGAGAGGCTTCACGCGCTGGTGTTGGGCTATGGACAGGCCGAATGCCAGCTGACGTCGCTCTTAAGCTATTTTTCTTCTTGCGTGGTTCATCGGGTGGCAAACCAGACAGTTCATCCATCAAGATGGGTGTAGAATTTAGAAAATGAATTTACACGCGGGCCGTCGGCGTCAAGTCTCGGTTAACTCATTTTATTATATACCTCCGCCCAACTACCACATATATCTATGAGATGACCAATTCGACGAGGCGTCCGCTCAGTCAACGTCCTCGCCTTCAACAACGTCTTTACCATCATCCGAAAACTTGACATTTCTCTGTAAGGCCAGGATGTTTCGGCAATACAACAGTAAATGTAAATAATTTGATGACTCACAGAATCGAGAGCGGACTTCCCAATGTACTTTGTGTGGTCTGGATGTGTCAAATTACGATGTTAGTCATACGACTAAATGGCAGCGTGAAGGGCGCACATCCGTATGCTACCAGGTCCCCAGCAAGATTCGTAAAGTCCACACGGGTATACGCCAGCGATTTACCTAACACGATGGTCAAAGCCAGAACCTACGCCTTGCGGCGAGTCCATTCATGGACCTACCCATTCCAGTCAAGACAGCCCTCGCATGTAAAGTGTCTCCTACTCTTCCGGCAGGTCGTACGAAAGAAGTCCCAATATCGGTCGAGACACCAGTCATATATTGACCCTTTGAGGCCACTACAAGCGAGCCCAAAGTATCTGTAAGAGACATAACAAGCCCTCCGTGCACTGGATACAAATTCAGCAGGATAACCTGGTCACGCCGCTCGGAATACATATACCTGTCTTGCATGAAAGGTTCAAGCTGCGCGTCATGAAAATATATCGATTCACATACCCCTACTCTATTTACTAGTGGTGGTGCGATAAGAATAGATCGTTCTCCTTCAACGGTCGCACGTACGATTGGATTGTTCTATCTTCAGTGTTACTTGCACTGCACCGGGCGTCGCGTCATGGATAACAAGCTTTGATCATTTGATAAACAATGTTTGCTAGCGAAATGGGTAAGAAATGCTCACATTTGGAAAACACTGAGCGTCATGACCTGAATGCATTTGCGTCAATTGCTGCTAGAAATCAAATGATCTGTTTAACAATACCTTTGTTGTCGAGGAATGATTTCCAAACCTAGATTCCAAGAGCAGCCTGTAAGTTGTGCATCTTCGACACGAGTAACTTTGTTATTACCCTACGAGTGAACCGCAAGCATGCAGAAGTCGCCATAGTGTGTGTGCTTAGTAAGCACAAAGCTTGACTTCGGGATTCGGTGTCATATCCTTGATGGACATACAATTCACTTGAAAAGACTATCATTCCCCGGATATTTTGTTTTTCCTGCATAGCCGGGCGAGCATGAATGTGATAATACAACTACTGTGCACTTCCTCATCACTATAGCTTCAACGACCCGTCTGCGATGCGTATTGAAGAGGGTTTCCAGCCCGTCAGTCACCGTTGTCATCGTACTAACTCAGAACTTACTCTAAACTACCATTAGGTCCCCTATCCTGAAGACAATCCGTACACCTCTGATCCAGTGCTTCCAGCCTTGCTTAAGCGGACTATTCCCAAGGAGTACGGAGTTAAACATAACTTTAGAAACGATGCTAACTATAGATCTAAGAGTACTTCCAGAGATCGAATCCGACTTGCAACGTTTTGGAGACGATGTCATTACCAGTATGTTCACCCTCACCCTTGTTTAGTTGTACTGACCAACCCGTGTAGCTATCAGAGCATTAGGATCTGGCAGTCGAATCGCTCCACCTCGACTAATTCAATACGACCAGTGGGGTCGCAGGGTCGACACACTTGAAACGAGTGAAGGATGGAGGGACCTGAAAGCCCTCAGTCAGAAGGAGGGCCTACCCGGAATTTTCTATGAACGCAAGTATAAAGAGCATAGTCGATCTTACGGCTTCGCTAAAGTAATGTTAATGGTCGCCGATTCACATGAGGTTGGTAGCTTGCGGAGCTTTGGGCATCTGTTCTTTCTAATCGCTCCGTAATCAAGGTCTTTTGTCCACTCAGCATGACAGATGGCACCGCTCGAGTAATTGAACTTATGGGCTCTACCAAAATGAAAGAACAGGTCTTTCCACGGCTTATAAGGTACGCCTACCTCTTCTTGCCAACCGTTTCAGCTAACATTCTTCTCTCAGTCGAGATCCATCCGTTGCATATACATCTGGCCAATGGATGACTGAGGTACGCGCTTACCTTTCATTGTAAAAGTTTTCTAATAGCTCGAAGCGGCCCGGCGGTTCAGACATCTCGCAAACGGAAACATTGGCCACACCTACAGGGGAGCAAAGTCCCCTCGGACCTAGTTACGCGCTCGACGGTTTCAAATGGTTTTCTAGTGCCACTGACAGTGATATTTCGGTAGCGCTCGCGCGAACTGGCTCCTGGAAAGATGGTTCTCGAGGACTTTCTCTCTTTCTCGTTCCGCTGCGTCTCCCATTATTTCGAGCGCTATCTGATCCGCTGCCATCTGCAACTAGCAACAACGTCTTCGTTCATCGTCTAAAGGAAAAGATTGGAACACACGCACTACCGACTGCAGAGTTATCTTTAGAATCTTCGGAGGCATACCTCGTCGGAGATTTGAATCAAGGGGTCAAGAATATCGCCCACGTTCTCAATATAACGCGCCTATGGTCATCCATTGCTTCTGTCGGCGGGTTGCGCAAATGCCTCTCCATAGCAACTTCATATGCTAGCGTCCGTAAGATCAACGGTGGCGCAGTGTCCTTACGAGATTCCTCCCTTCATGTCTCTCAACTAGCATCTATAAACATCCTCTACCGCGCTCTAACTCACATGGCCTTTGGTTCAATCAGGCTCATGGGAAAAGTAGAGTGTGGGGTGGCCTCAGAAGATGAGGGGCATAGGTTGAGAGTGCTTACACCAACTACCAAAGCATTTGCGGCCGAAAAAGCCTGTGCAGGGATGGAAGACGCGATGACCGCTATGGGCGGGGCTGGTTACATGGAGGAGAACGGATTTGGTCGAGCAATCAGAGACTCGCTTGTGGAGAAGTATGATCACTCATAGCCCCTGGTTCTAGATGTGCTGACAAGACTTTTAGAATATGGGAAGGTACAACAACCGTCCTAGCATTGGATCTGGTCAGAGCTGCGCGAGATTCTACCATAATGGATTCCTTCACTTCAGTATGTGCTCTTGTTGACCGCGACACAGAAATGCTGAACTTTTCCAGTGGGTGGACGAGGTTCTTTCTTCATGCCCCTCTGATCTTCAAACGCGGCTACAACAACCGTTGGAGTACTTGAAAAATGGGCAAGCAGAACTGATATTATCTTTAAGAAAACCAGTCTCCCCTCTAGTCCCCCGACCAGCGATCATACTCACAGGATTCATAGCGTCGGGCGTGTTTCTTTTAGAACACGCTATGTGGGCAGACGCCAACAAAGAGAGCAGCTACGAGGTTGATCTCGAAGTTTTCCGTAGATGGATGCTCGAGGGCGGTATTCTAGCAGCCATCGAAGATATTAGGAGAGCCAGGCAAGAGGCCGACATGCGGGCTAGTGCCAATTCTGCAATAGTATTCGGAAGAACCCCAGGAGCTAAATTATAATCTATCCCCTTTTTTGTTCTGGAACTGTTGATACAAGTACATATTTTAAAACCAAGAACTAGGGCGAATATGGAACTATATGGCACCTTGTCTGTAGTCAGCTCAGGCCCTCTTGAAAATGCCTCAAGCTTACCCTAGAGTACCTCGTCCTCCCCAACCAGCTTTTGGACTGAGATTCAAGAAAACTGTCCGCCCATCCCTAAGCACCTTGAGCATGATGTTTTTCTGCAGCCAGGCACATTGATTTCACGTCGCTAAGAGAAATGAGTCGCTGAAAAGGCTTACATTCTCACTATGAGCGACCAAGTCCGCTAAAGGCTGCAAAGACGATAAAGAAAAGTCACTGTGGTCGAGGGAACCAAATTTCAAGACGAGATCTTCACGTTGAAGACCCTTCACGAAGTTCTAGTCCTTCCAAGTGTAGGAAAAGTAGATACGTACGGCTTCTGCAGCTGGACTTTGAGGGGCCACACCATTGATTTTGGCAAAAGGCCGTGATCCTTCTACTTTGCTCTCTGGTTGAGGGTCATCTGCTGGTGCGTTCTCAGGGTTGTAAACAGTTTCTAACGCTTTTCCGATCTCATTCGTTACTGCCTTCAAATCATTCCGAAGTTCAATTATCCGCACCCGCGCATTCCGAACGGCATACACATCGATATCTGCCCTTGGAAAGCCGTCTTCGTCGATCAAGGGGGATTGCATCGAGGAAGAATTTGCCTCGAGAACGGATATCTGGGCCTCGATCTGTTGCTCTATATTGCCCTTTTTCTCCATCAGCTTTCGTGCGTCCTCCATCTTGCTGGTATTATCCAAAACCGAAAGGATGACGTCAGCCAAAGCCATATATAGTACTACTACAGGGGTCCACTCAAAGGCACTCAACGCGAACGAATAAATTATTTATACTCCAAAGGCCATAATTAATATCAATACCGGGATGAGGCTCAGATCATACGGCGCTGCCTCCAAAGTCTACCGTCGCCTTTTTCTCAGCGACATATCCGTATAAAGGGTGTGAGCCGTTCATTGTCCTTGCGGGAAGATCTTTGCCGTCCATCGGAAGAACATCCGCGTTGTTCTCTGTTTCCAGGTCGATTCTGATATCTAGAGTTCTACCCTGAGCTGTGCTGTCGTTGGCTTTCGTACGGCGGAAGTTGATCGATTTCGAGCGCAAACCAAAACGGCTTCCAGCAGACATTTCATGAGATTCTGAGCGATTACTGGAAGGAAAGCGCCATTTGTCAAGGTTGAAGAGGCGAGTGAAGAAACCGACAAGGATAGGCATGTTACACACGAATAAAGAGGACGAAAGCTAAAATCATTGAGCCGACTCTGAGTGGGCGGAAGAGACGGGTGCTCGTACCTCAATGATAGCGGTAAAGATGACAGCAAGGGAGCCTGGTCGGGCAAGAATGTAATAGGCATGAACCAGGCTCGTGATGGTAGTAACGATGCTAGCTGAGAAGGCAACGATGAGCCTAGCTCTTTGGGCGCTGGTGGCTGCTTCAAGGGTCCAAAGCATGCGAAGAGGTGCCAACACCAAAATAGTGTCTGCATAGATGTCGGCTACATACATTACGTTTGCGTTTAGCAAGACTGCCGTGATCAAGTTGAGTGGGATTCTCACTGATTAGCTGTGCTATGGGAACTTCCTTCGCGAGAGGGCATTGAGGCACTGGAGAATCCTTAAGACTAGACTAAGCACCTCACTTTGAAGTTAGCCGTAATACACTAACCTTCCAAGCCGGTAATCTCTCACAGACCCATAGGAGTTGGGCAAGGAGAATCATCCAGATTATGACATAGCTGGCAGCTACTATATGAAGGAAACGTCTGATTTTGGTCCCTTCGACACTAATCCGTATCACAGTAAACAAGATGGACAATCTCGCCGTCCTATCTCAAGCTCAAGTTAACAGGAACACAGCAATAAACTTAAAGACTTACCAAATTATACCATAAAATGATTGAGATATCACGTAGTACATTGCATAACGGTTGAGATGAGATAACTTTGCTGAATACGACTATGAGAGCGCCACGAAGTACCAGCGAAAAATGAGCGCACTTTGATCACCAAGATGGACGAACAAGCCGGTGTCAAATGCAACCAAAATGAGCAGAGAGAGGGCGGCAAGCCCGTCGTCATAACCAAACCGCTTTGCATGTAAACGCACTGCCAGACGAACGATGGTGGCGACAGCAGCTATAATGGGCGCGATGTAGCCGCATACTGTTATATCATGTGCAATAAGGTAGTGACTACAAATGAGCGTAGGTTCAGTAGAGAGTGTTAAACACTGACCTTCCACGTCGTGTGCTGTAATCATAGCGGGAACTGAATTGATTTTATGCAAACGGATGGAAAGAACGTCGATCGGGCAGCCACCACGCCAGTGCACTAGAGCAAGATCCAGGAACTTTGCCTAAGCGAGTCGACTATTTGAGTCCGGGTCCAGGAATACAAGGTTATATTTATTTATGTATCCACCAAATAAGCGGTTTTTAGTAAATGCGATCACTGGAGGAATACCTAACAGATAATTTTATGAGATCCGCGATCTGGCACGGAGCATACGCTTGAGCTCCAAACAATGTTCTTGATGGCTAATGTATGACAATCCGTCAACGTTGTCAGCCTGTGAAACAGTACTGTTTTGGTATATCATGGAATATGATAATCCATTGATGCGAGGCAGCCCTTTTCGCCAGCAGCCTCGACTGGCACGCTCTTTGTCGTTGCAGCATTGACCATGAGCATCAGAACCTTTTTCCTATGTCAATCGCTGTAGCACACCGCAGCTGAGGCTTGATAGCTTCGGCGACTACTCAGCCGGATCACATTCCATCCCAGGTGGCCTTTTGATAAGCAGATGCTCCACAGGCCAGTGAATTCCTCGCAATGTGAAGAACTTCTATGGCGGTCATGCGCATGCACATCACACGTAAAGTAAGCTTTTGGACCCGAGTAGATCACGTATTGGAGCGATGCATCGATAAAGACTGCCTAGAAGTGAAAATCCATCGTGTGAGCAGTGGAGCGCTGTAAATTTTACAGACAGCTGGCAGTTATCCAGTGATGGTTGCAAGTGTGCGAGAAACACAGTAAGCCCAAATTCCATGCTGCGGTTTAGAGTATTGTCATGACTATCCTAGTGTGTCGCAGTAGAGAAAGAGGAGTGTCGCCATGTGGAACAGTAAAAATGATACCATCGAGACGGATTCCTTTTGGAGGTGTTGCCCTCACGCCAAGTTTGTTCGGAGCTATCCGCGTGGGGATTAACTTTGTCGTACGCCACGGCCATCGCAAATCAATATGTACTGCTCTTCGCGTCTAGAGATCCCAGCTTCTTCCATTCCAGCATTGGATCGTCTGGTTCACATTCATCATGTCCAAACTACCAGCATCCCCAGAATCAGACAAAGACTCAGAGAAGGCATCCCTCGATCAATCTGCCCTTTCAAACCAGACTGGCACTAGCTTGCAGCAAGTAAAAGTCAGGCCTTCGGTCAGACGGAAGGTGGATCTTCGCCTCATTCCATTAGTGGCCATTCTTTACCTTTGCAGTTTCTTGTAAGCTTGACCATTTGCCAACTGTCCTATTTCCGAAGACTTATTTCCTTTGGGAAGGGATCGAGGCAATATCGGTATGTTTTAAACCACCTTATTCCGTGCACTGCACTGATATACCTTGAAACTTCAGGAAATGCCAGAGTATTTTGGATTTCTTTCTATTGAGAGCTCTGTTGATGTTTGCTTAATATAGGTTGCAGGAATGGCCACTGATCTCAAACTGACCGGCATCAAGTATCAACTCGCAGCTGCAGTGTTCTTTGTATGCTCGCTTCCGTACTCTAAATATATGCAACCAATACGCCTTTCAGATACCCTACAGCTTGCTGGAAATCCCTTGCAATGTAGCCCTTAAACTCGTTCGACCATCCATCTGGAGTTCGTCTTTTGCTCGCTAGATGCCCACCCTTATTGATGTTTCATAGTTCCTGGAATTATGCTCGCATGGGGCTTCGTCAGTCTGTACCATTCCGCACCGTCTGTCACATCGTAATTGACCGCCGCCTTCTGAAAGTGGTTTGTATGACATTCATTAAAAGCTTTCAGGGTCTCGTCATGTAAGGTGTACTTCTTTACCGGCTGTCTATGTATTTGATATACAGCCAGTGCTCGTGTTTTCCTTGGGTTGACTGAAGCTGGACTGCCTCCTGGTGTCGGTGAGCAGGGTATTGGCACTTGAACAACTATTTTACCTATTCACTTGGTATCTTCTCAGCTTTCTATATCACTATGTGGTATCGAAAGGCCGACCAAGCTAGACCTATCTCTCTTTACTTTTCTTCCGCGACATTATCCGGTCAGTCATCCTTACTTCACTATCAATATTCCGATAGCACTCAAGTGCAAGAAAGGCGCCTTTGGAGGGTTACTAGCGTTCGCCATACAAAAGTTGAACGGGTGATGCAATTTCACCATGTCTTAAAGTTCAGCACTGAAGTCAAGTATTTAGACGAGCTGATCTACGCGGATGGCAGTGGATAGTGAGTACCCCTACCAACGTCACAGGCTGTTGCTGAGCATCCCATAGTTCTTGCTTGAAGGGCTAGGTACATCCAAGTTACATTCCATTGAATCACACTCAAACACATTGCAGCAACATGTCTATTTGCTTTCCTGGCGTTTTGGAAACTGCCGGACGTACGTTAGCATCATTTTCTCAGTTTCCTTTGCCTGAATGTCATTTAGTATCCGTCAACTGCCAAATTCCTGACGAAAGAGGAAAAGGAACACTTGACGGATGTACTTGCAAGAGACACTGCGGGAGAGCCCCATCATTTCGAACGCCGTTTCATACTGGAAGTCCTTAAGGATCCCATGTCATGGCTGCAGACTATCATCTATCTCGGGTTCTCGTCTTCATTTACACCCCAAGGGAGGTCACTTAGCTTATGCTTTTTTATTTAGGACGGTTATGCCACTGTATTCATTGTCGCTTTTCCTTCCAACAATCATCAACGCCTTAGGATATTCAGCATCGACCGCGCAATTGTACGATTCTTTTTGATATGTTCCCAGACCACCTTATACATCTCTTCCTCCCTTAGAATGACAATTCCACCCTATGCAGCCGGATGCGCAGTCACCATCATAGCTGGAACGCTGTCCGACCGATTTTCTGCTAGAGGTCCTTTCGTCATGCTTCTTTCATTTCTTGGGATTGTCGGATATGCCATGCTATACGCCACTTCGCCTACCAACCTTCCAGGAGTGGGGTATGCAGGATCTATCCTGTGTGCATGTGGCACCTTTCCAACTGTTCCCATCATGCTTGCATGGGGATCAAACAACGCAGGAAGTTCGTTGAAGAAGGCTGTCATCATTGGCCTTCTGAGTGGTGTGGGAAACCTTGGAGGGTGAGTACTTTTGTTTGACAGCCTTCCAAAGTCTCCCCCTGCCTTGCATGGACTACTCAGACTACTCAAAAGATGAAACAATCTGTCTATGTTTCTGAATGTGGAGTGGCGTGAATTGCTCTAAAATTTTCTTGTTAGGATCTGTTCTTCTTTCATATATAGAACGCAAGATACTCCCCGGTTCCACCTTGGGCATGGTGCGTTGTTGTGTTGCCACGATATAGCTTTCGAGTTGTGCTAATTCCATGATTAATACAGGTATAGTCATTGGGTTTCTGTGTATGGCATTTGTTGGATCGTTGCTGGCGACTCTTCTTTACCGCCGATTCAACATACAGAAGGAGATACAATGCCGCGAGGAGAAGATAGATCCTAGTAGAGCTGCCGAGCTAGCACATTTGGGCACTCATTCACCACTCTTCAGGTAAATTATAACTTTATGCCTCAGATTTTATCAAGCTGACTTTGACTAGATATTCGCTTTAAATTTGCTCAGGCCGACAGCAACGGGTTGATGTTACACGTCTGGTCAAACATGATGGACGAATGCTCGATTGATCTTTCACGTCAGCGGACACGACTGAGTATGCCATCGGGGAGCGTTTACATTAATCATGAAATTATGTAATTTATTCGTGTGATGCTCTCGTCCTTGCTTTACTATACACTTCACGAGGTGATCGGTCAACTATGAATGATACAGTGGAGCGTACGACGATGGGATCGCGAACATCGCCTTCCTTATTCAAATTGTTTATAAACCCCCCACCTTGTTTACCCACTCGTCCCAGCTATGGCTAAGCTTGCTACCCCCCAGTTCCTTGCTGAGCTAAAAGAACTTTATCCCTCCAAAATATCATCGGCTCAGGATTGTAGCTCGCCTGCCCGCTCTGGTTAGAATTCGTTGGCTGATGTCTTGGTTTGTGCAGATGTCGAAAACCCTTGGTATATGGTTGCAGCTGTTGCGTTTTGCGGGAGCAACGAGCCCGAAGAAGTCCCTCATGTCTTTAACTACGCCCTAAAAGAACTCGAAGACCTTGGTGGAAATGATGATCAGAGACTGCAGCTCGCTAGGAAGGTTCGAGATGCCATTTTCAAAGCTGGGATGACGGCAGGATACCCAAAGGTAAAGCCAAAACTTACATTCAAGCCATACGCTGAATCTCTGTATCGCCCACACCTCCAGGCCATTAACAGCTTAGCCGAGCTCAGTAAAGTTATGCCAAAAGAATTACATGACACCAAACCCATGAGGTGCGTGCTATCAAGTAAGATTTGTTGACTGTTGAAGCTAACTATCTGAGTGATAGGAACCTCAAAATGCCGATTCAGGAGCATGAGGAGATGGGAAGAATGTTTTTTAACACAGTGTATGGTAGTACGGCGGAATCCGTGCAGGGCCTGCTCGACTCCATCTATCCTGACATGGGTATGTACGGCCATTGCTAGTGACCGCTTTCTCCAACTCGATCACGGCTTTCTTCTTCAATAGGTTGGTTTTCCAACACTATCGCCTACGGCCTCACGTATAGTTTCATGGGGGCCATGACCCCAATAGAGTTCTCGTATACTCTGGTAGCGACCCTCATAACCAATGATAACCCGAGGCAGATCCAGTGGCATCTAGACGGGGCTAGGCGAAACGGGGCGACATTCGAAGAAACTAAGGCTGTCAGGGAAATCGCTATGCGAATTGGACAGGTAGTAGGTGTTCGCTGGAAGTCTGGCGTGCCCGATGTCAAAGACGTAGTTTTGTGAACCAACTTGCGAACTCTCATTCGCTTACTTCCAGAATATATTCCCACTGCCCATCTCATTGGAGGCCACGGACAAGTAACGATGATACGACGTGCGAGCGGCGCGAGCAACAGGTTGCGATGGGGATCGTGGCCGAAGATGAATCTACACTTCAGCAAGAGAATGGGCGCCTCCCGCCATTACCTGTCTAGCGGACCGTCTGATTGGGGAGCTACGCCGCTGTCAAATGGCTGTACGCTCTTTCTGTGTCATGCATGCGCCGATCCTTGATGAAGTCGAAGTTGCCTCGCTCTTGGAATGGGTGTGTTATGGCTTAATCAAATCATTCTAGACCATGTCTCCTCTGTCTAGACCGTCCTTGAGAATTATAAGTAGAGGTGTCTTTTTTCTCCCAAGTGGGCACTTTTGTCGACCTTCGTTGTAGCTTCATTGCATGATGGGCTCTCAGGTGGTGCAGCTGGTTTCTGGAGTGGTGGACACGGTACAGGTTGTATCTGTGCATCTCGAAAGAATTGGAAGATTACAGGTCCATCCCCCTGCGGTGGTCACCAGTGACAACATTTTGGGTCTTTGCTAGGATCTTCTCCCCACGTCATTATGCATTAATAATGTCAATGCATTACAACATAATTTAGCCTTATCACGGTGCTGTATTTGGCAGCAACAGTCTTTACTCAAGCTCCTAGAAAACCTTAGTTAAACTTGATCTCGTGCTGGGTTGTAGAGTATGACTTCGCTCAGGGCTTGTGCATTCAATTAAGGTCGTATATTCGACTGATATCTGGAGGAATTTGTATCAGGGTAATAGCATTGTTTAAAACCACCAAATTTTGTCGGTGAAAAGAAACCCAGAATGGAGATTTAGGCGGAAGTATTCAACCAAAATCAGGCGGGACCAAGGTCCCAGTGCAATATATTTCTTGCATGCACCTCCACGTCCACCACAGCAACAGCAACCGTAACCTAAGTACAGGCGACTGTCTACACAAAGACTACTAACTTACAAGCAATTGCACTATACATAGCGTCGAAATCTGACATCTGACGTCATACAAGTCGAAAATCTACTGATAACAGAATTGCCGAATTTGAATTTCACTTAGGATGAACCCACAGTAGAATTTTGCATGTTTCAAATTTCGTCAACTACATACTGCAAGTAAAAATCTACTTCTGTTTGGATTAATGTGCAGTGATTTTTTTCATCAATGTAAGTCGTAAACTGAGAGGGTAGGCTTCATTTTGAATTTTTTATCCGACAACTCTACCACGGACAACCTGCATGGAGCTCAGCAATTTCGAAGCCACATGTGCCGCCTTAACACCACTGGCGATCATTGCCCCAAAGGTTGGGCCCATTCTGTTGGCCCCATCGTGTTCCGACAACTCCATTCCTGTGAGGACGAACGATTACGTGAGCAACCAAAAAAAAGTTTTAGGGCATCGTGACCTACCAGCAAAAATGAGGCCGGGCACGACTTCACGCGTGTTATTAACGATTGCAGGCTCGGCACGGCTCATATCTAATCCTCGCATGTTGCCTAGTTCCTTGTTGAGACCGGCACTCACAAGTCGTTTGGCAGAGAAGGCTCCCATTGGGCCATCATGTCCAGTGGCGGAGATGACGATGGGCGCGGTGATAGTGTTCGGGTCCATACATGATTGCGTATCGTGGTTTAGAGACACAAGTGTCCAGTTAGTTACAACACCAGCAACTCGTTGCTTTCCGCTGTAGTCTTCGTGTACCATGAGATCCTCGACGGCGGTTGCGTTGAGTAAGACCACGTTGGGTTTTGCAAGGACCTTGGAAAGAAGTGTAGATGTGAAGAGAGCTGCGTGCTTGACGACAACGAATGCTCCTTCGTCTTCGTATTCAACACCAAGTTCTCGCAGGAACCCATCAGCGGGCTTGCGAATAATCTAAAACAAATGAGCCAAAGAATGTCAAATAAAAAAGCTATAAAAGGTCGCTTACCATTGGGGTCATTAGCTGGCCTCCAAGCCATGCGCCACCTCCGGGTGCCACATTAGCCTCGATGATGGTAATTTTGAGCTGTGGAGCAGAATGATATCAGACATCACGGCACGAAAACTTATGACGATTTTAGCTGCTCACCTCTGGGTTCATCGTTGCGAGTTGATATGCGCAAGATAGGCCAGCGCTGCCAGCGCCAACAATGACCACGTCGGATATCGATCGCTCATACATAGTGTTGAAGTATCTATGAGAAGTCAGACATCTTGAACACATTGGCTCCGCACGAGCTTGACGTACCGCTTTACCATGGCTCGCGATACCTGCGATTCCTCGATAGGTGCGAAGGAGTAGTTTCCCTCGTAGTTCTCCGAGACATCATAGCTTTGAGAAGCGTCATTGTTAGAGGCAGAGGGCATATCTAGAGTGATGGGGGCCATTGCGAACTGTAGAAAGAGAGTTCCATCGATAAAGGTTATTTATATAGACCCCAACGCGATATTCCGGGATGTTTGCTGGCGTTTTTCGAAGTAGGGATCTCCGTGTTACGTGATTGATATTAAAACGTGGGTCAAAAGATATGATCCCAAGCTCGATAGATTCCATTCTGGCATGCTCTTCAGTGCTCACAACCACTGACTAGTGAGAGGGAACTAGTTGAGTATAGCTACACCCCAGACGAGAACAACTTTTTCATGGCATTGACAGTTCGAGCACTAGGGTGATCGGCCGTTCGGAAAGCCTCGGGGCCTTGTTCCCCAGCAGTTGGCAACGTGGTCTCCGCGAGGCAAGTTTTGAAAGCCAGGCTCGTCACTCGTGTCTTCACGCTTCACTTTTCCAAAACCGCTCGACAAAAAGATCGTTATCCGAGTCGCTGTTGACTGTCGAATTTACACGTTTTCTATCGGTAATCCGTGGCCCCAAATATGAGTGATAGTTTGCACGACTGCAGGGATTGAGTTTGAGCGTCCTTGTTCAACGGGTGGTTTACGGCATTCAATGCTACTCTTTCGAATTGGCAGCCTGATGTCGATATTACTCTTCGTTACCTGGGGAAAAATTAAACACCGCAACAAGCGGCGTTAAGTTGTGCTTTCAGATCATGGATAACTTAAAATAGGTAGCACTGACATTTGATTGGTGAACTGAGTAGACCATGAGTTGTTTGGCCCTGAGACCATGGAAACCATGCATTCAAGGGCCAAGCTAGTGTGAAAGTAAGCGCGACAAGTCCACGGCCTATGATTTCAATGGATGCGGGATGCTGAACGTTGCGATCAAACCCCCATGACATTTCAGGAGGGGCACCGTCGTCCAAGGCTACCTTGACTACTTTTCGGCGACGACAATGGCAGTATGGTTGGTGCATCATCCTGAGATAATAAAAGGTAAGTGAGCGCTTCACCGTATCAGAGTAAATTGGTAAACGGCATCGGGACTGTAGGTAATCAAAAGGATCACGGCCCGTCGAGTGCGAGAACGCGCCTGAGTCACGGATAATCGAGAATTACTTATAAGCTAGCCAGGCGGTATAAATAAAATCTCACAGTGACTGAACCTCTGTTAGCCACTTTTCGGTGAGTCGCGGTTCTCGATCGTTCATAATAATCCCTTTACATGTCTGCCTTACAGGTTGAGCTCCCCCAGCCTTCTCTTGGACCGCCGATTCATCAGCAAGTTCTTCAACGCAATACCCTTCTCACGCGTTTTCTTACCCCCTTGGTTCCCAACAAAACTCAGATGCAGTCTCAAAACTTTACCCTCGTAGAGGACCCGCTGTCACTGGATCGCATCAGATCTGTTCTCACTCGGCTAGAGGACAGTATCATTTTCTCTCTCATCGAGAGAGCTCAATTCGCCCATAACCCACGCATATACCAACGTGGCGGGTTTCAGGAGTTGAAGGACCTGGGCTTCGAAGGCAGCTTCTTCGAGTGGTTCTTGAAGGAGACAGAAATCTTTCATGGTGAGCTTCTGTGTCAGCTATAGACTTGTTATGCACTAAACCCTTCGTGTGAAATCAAGCAAAAGCAAGGCGGTACATGAGGCGAGCAACTCAGCTACTAGATGGGACTAACTCTTAAAAATTTTCATATTTTTACAGCCCCGACGAATACCCCTTCACAACTGACCTTCCTAAACCGGTTCTTCCACCTCTAGCCCTCCCCAGGATTTTGCACCCCAACAAAATAAATGTCAATCCTTCTATTGTTTCTTTCTACACACGCGCTATCATCCCTCGCATTACCCGTCGCGCAACTCTAGCTTTAGCGACCCTTAAACGCGCCAATGGCATATCCGGTGATGCAGAGTTCGAGGATGACGGAAATTACGGTAGTGCTGCTACCATTGACGTCGAAATCATCCAGCTCATCAGTAAACGCGTACACTATGGTCTGTGGCTTACCTTTTTTTGTAATCACATACATACTGACTAGCATGTTTTCAGGCAAGTTTGTTTCGGAATCAAAGTTTATTCAAAACCCAGCTGTGTTCATCCCCCTGATACGGAATCGGGATCGCAGAGCGCTAGATGGTCTCATCACAAACCCTGATGTCGAGATCAAGCTTTTGACGCGGCTGACGAAGAAAGCAGCGACTTATGCTCAAGACATTGGCTTGGAGCCTGGTCCAGTGATTAATGGTAGTCCGGTGATTAGCGGGAGTCCGAGGCTGAATGATAGGTCCAAGATTGACGTTGATGGCGTTCTCGACCTCTATGAGAGCTACATCATCCCGTTGACGAAGGAGGTAGAGGTGCGTAACTTTTACAATGCCTGCGAGAACTATTAGCCGAGGTAATTGCTGTACAGGTGGAATATCTGATCCGTCGCTTGGACGGACTAACAGAGGAAGAGATTGACCAGCTCTCGGCTAAGATTAGCGCCCGGTAAGGCCTACCGTATCACAATCCATATCCTTATTGCATCATATCACATCACACATCAAAGCCTTGTAATCATCAATCCCATTGAGCGGAGTAAACGTTACATACATAGCGTGAATAAAAACTATATAATTGTTCATTCCTTCCAGAAGATGATAACAAACTCCTAATTAGGGTCTGCAAAAAAGGGAGTAGTCCAGCACAAAGTATTTCAAAGCACAAAAAGTTTCAATGAGAATAGCTTAAGGGGTAATAATGATAACAAGGCTTGAAACTAAGTAAGGATGGGTCTTATAGCCCTAGATCTGTGAGGAATTGAGTGTCAAGTTTTAAAGCTACAAAAGGCCCTTACCTTCTAGCAAACGCTGTCTGTCGTCGTCTGAGATGTTTCGAGTCGCACGCCGGGCTAGAAGTTTTTCCGTCCTATACTTCTCATACAGTACCTCATTCGTATTGGTCTTGAGAAGCTGTCGGGAGAGATGACTTTCACATTCCAGGATACCACAAAAGTGCAATTTTACCTTCAAGTGTGTGGACAGGACGGCCGTTCGCAGGGCTGCAAAATCACAGTGACTGGGGTCGAGCACATCAATGGTGCCCCATCGGAACTTTCGGGTAAAAACTCCTCTCAAATCTTCCGGAGGACCGTGGGTATAAGGTAATTTTACACTATGGACTGACGCGGGTGTTGGTGGAACCCCATCTTCATCAGATTGTTGTATGCTAGCTGGCGGATTCGGAGAAGAATGACCAGCTATTGAGAAACGTCTCTGCCTCTGCGTAGCGCCTTCGGGAGTGATTAACGCGAAGGGGAGCCGCTCCAACAGGTCCGATTTGGCAAGTATGTGCGCCGAAAATCGAACGTTGGCTATACTATCCTTGTCTGTTGCGTCAGGCGACATAGGGCGGGGTTCATCTTCTGCCTCCGCAGCTACAGACAAATCGCGACGCGAGCGAGAGCGAGAGAGAGTCCTTCCGACATGTCGTGACGGACGTAATTTGATTACGGGTCGTGATTGGCGTTCCGTCTCTTCTACTCCGTTGGGGTGGCCAGCGGCCGTGCCGTTCTCTAGAGCGTGATCATTCTCGGCACCATTCGCATCGGTAAACTGGATTCGTCCCTTGGGTGCAGCAGGAGGCTGTTTGGCTGTTTCGAATATGCCGAAAGTGATCCCAGCATCTGCTAAACCTTTGCGGACTACACGGTGTTATTAACAGGTAACATTTAGTGAGAACAGCAACATACTAGCCGTCTTGATTGCTCCCAACTTCTCATCCGTCAATGAGTCGGCATGAGCAATGACAGGGAGGATGTTTGTGCGACCAGACAGTCTCTTGATAACTCTTACTTCCCCCGGTGACATCGTTAAAGAAGCCTCAGGTTCGTCGTCGGAATCGTCACCCGATGAGGTGTCGGGAACTAGATCAGGTGGGTTAGATTTTGAAATGGTCGTCTCGGAGCGGTTTCTAGAGTGCAACGTGGAGGTAGCTCGTCTTTCTGCAGTGGTCATAATTGAAGAGGGATCAATCATGTAAATGCACCTATTTGTATGGGGGTTTCTATGATCCAAGAAGTCTAGTCGGGTGAGTGCTGATTTACTTACACGTGGATATGCTGATCTCCCCGATTTTTTCGAACCACTTTAGATTCCTTTGTAAAATGAGCCATTACGTGTAAGAAGAAGAAAGAAGAGAAGCACCTCGCTCAGCGTGTCCGCATATTGTGCGTCTATGTATTTGATTATGCTGTTAACTTGTCGCTCAAGCTTTAACTCTTTGCCTTCGAGGAAGTCGAGTCCAGGGGTATCAATGACGGAGAGAAGAACTCTGTCGAAACGTGACTCGCAGATCTCAACACACACTGTTTCTATCGACGAGGTTGGCTTTGCTGCACCACGGTGGAAACGGTCGAGAGTTGACCTCTGATCGAGAGTGGCTGCGGGTGAGATATCGGCAGTTTCGAGGAGCAGGCGGATAAGTGACGTCTTTCCCGTGCCTTTGCCACCAACGACCTTGAAACGCGAATGTTAGAATGTTCCCAAGGCACGCGTAGTTGGGCACAGCTGACCATAATATTGAACGTGGGTGGAACACGGGTTCTGCGTTGGCTATAACGGGACACTGTCGGGGTATTCGACATCCTATTCTCAAACGCGCTGGGTGGGTTTGACATATAAAATGAAGAGATTGGAGCGCCACTGCTAGGTTTGCCTGAAGAGACCCGAAACGGTTTATGGAATGGTATGGGGTACGGGACTCCTTGTAAAGGGGATACTGCCGCACCTTGATGAGAATTTTCAGAGGCCGGCGCTTGCTGAATGGCGGCAACATCCACGAGATTTTCGGGCCATGGGATTGTTTGACTGTTGAGTTCAGGCAAAGATGGAGAAGTGCGTATATGATGAGGCTCCTGCTCTTTCTTTGGCTTCCGGCGGAACGAAAACATGACAAGAAGACAAGAAAGTTTTTGTAAGAAATAAACAACAAAAGAAAAAAGAAAAAGGAGTGTGCGGTAGAGCGTGTGTGATTAGCGTAAACAAGTTTCTGCACCCGCAGAAAGTCAGCGCATCAAAACTAATAAACTGGGTGAGAAAAAAATACCAAATGTAACACAAGTACAAGTTCAGGTTCAAGTTACCTACTCAGCCTACATATAAAACCGTACGGAGAGCATAGGGAATAAAAAAAAAAACAGCTATATTCTACAGGGAATGGCAGCAAGTAGTTCTGCGCAATAGTTTAGGGTATAGCAGCAGTAGCAGCAGATGGGGAAGTCTCCAGTCTCATTCTCTTTGGTGATCGCGCCGCTTCGGAATAATCCATTGGCCTTTTCAGCTCAATATCGCTCTTGTTGTTTATATCGACTTCGCGCTGATCGTAACCGTCATTCAGGCTAGACGGGGTAGGAACCATGCGGGAAGATGGAGGTGAGAGAGAATCAGGAGAATCCACAGGAGGCTTGCTGTTGCTAGACGCCCTGCGACCTTTCTTTTGGCCCTGTCCAGAGAGTCCTGAGTCATGGACGTAGTTACATGGTAGTGATCTACGAGCGCAGCTTGCACAAGCAGGGTGCGCGCCATCACACTTCGTTTTACGCGCTGCAAGACATAATGCATCAGTCACAATATTAGACAAAAGGTAGCGACTGGACATGCCTCTACAAAAGTTGCATGCAACAACCTTGGGGCCAGAATTGGCCGCCGTTCGTGGTATTTTTCCCGGAACGGTAGCTGCACGCCTTCTTTGTGCTGCCTGTTGCTCCGAGGCCGGGCGAATGGGGGGTAATGAGGGTGCTGACATGGGAACGGGAGTCGAGGGCGAGGGTTCAGGGAGCGATAAAGTAGCAATATGGGGAAGCTCATTATCGGGGAATAGGCTACGCGTTTCATGATGAGAGGGTTGGGAGCGAAGGGATGGACCTGGATGAGAAATATCATCCCGTTCGTTTCTATCAAGCGTGACAGCGATTTGTGGTAGAGTTGTATATCCTTCTCGATTCAGCTTATCTACGTTAGAACTGCGTCGTGACAAAGGCTGCGAGGTGGCTTCTGGTGAAGCCGATGCCTCATCATGATCGGCAGATCTCTCCTCACCGCTATCACTCTCGCTATCGTCACCTTTGCGTTGCCTGATCGTTCCACGACGCTTATTTTGTGGCATATAGTCACATTGGTGGGATCGTTTCACGCATTGGCTGCATGCAGGGCGACCACCATCGCACTTCAGCTTTCGCGCTGAAAAAAAGATATGAGATGGATCCGTGCATGTCTTGAAGTCTCTACTTACATCGACAGAAATTGCATGCAACCGTGATCTTCTTCGTCCTTTGCTTTGAGGATCCTTGAAAATAGCTCATTCAGATACAATACCCAAAGAAACAGTAAATTTTGAACCAACTTGAGGACCCACGGCCCGAGCTGCTGCTTGCAGCCATGGTCGATTCGGCCATTCCCCGTGGACCGGAGCGGATTTCTCCAGCGAGAATGTCGCGTGGTCCAGAAAGAGACGCGTGGCGATGAATCGCCTGATGGGGGGCGGTGTCTATCGCCAAAATAGGTCTAGAGCCATGAGAAAGGGAGGCCATGTGTGCCATACCCTGAGGAAGATGATGAGGAACAGACAGATGCGTCGAAGGGCGCTGTTGGCGGTGATATTCAGAGCGAAATTTCTCAAATAAATACTCCCGTGTATATTTTTGAAGGGTCTGTAAGGTACAAGTGGGTCAGTTTCGAGGATTTCCACTCCGAGAGTTTACATACATCCATATGATGAAAGATGGCAGCCCGAAGCGCAAGAAAGTCACTGTGGGTTGGGTCCAAGACATCTAAAGATCCCCAGCGATAGCTCCGGATATATTTTCCTCTCAACAAATGAGACGTTTGGAAGGGGTGAATTGAAGTAGTGTATTGTTGGATGAGCTCCGCTCGTGAAGGCGATGGCCTTAGTACACCATCGCTGTGTGAGTATATATCTGGTGAAATGAGTGCATATGGTAACCGGAGATGAACGGGGGTGACAGGTGAGGCAGGGGGGCTATTGTTGGTTGTAGACGAGGTGGAACCATTAAGGTTGGATCCATAGTTATTCTGGACTTCTGCATTTTTTGTCGAGGAATGGTCGTCTGATAAGTGCTGTGAATAGGGAGTGTCCATATCGAAGATACCAAACCCGATGCCAGCTTCGGCAAGATCGCGACGAATAGCAACCTTGACTGCCGCGAGGCGTTCATTAGATAAGATATCCGCTCGCGCTATGACAGGGAGCACATTGACTCGGGCGGATAGCCGGCGAATAGTCTCGATTTCTATTGCCGGTAAGGTCGGTCGGAGTAACAGGGGGTTAGTGGTCAGAGGAGGTTCTAAAATAACCGGTTCTTGCTCAGTAACGGAAAAACTGTTAGTGCGAGCTCGAGGAACAAGAGGTGCAGCAGGGCCTGGAACTGAGGGTGGTACAATTTGGTCGGGGTCTAGGAAGTAAATGCACCTAGTAACACGATATTTGTGTGTTTATTAGGAGATATAGTATTGAGCCCACGCTACTCACAAGTGAACATAACGGTCACTCTTTTGAAGGTTCCATTCCTGCGCGTGGCGCTGTACATGAAACAACTGTGCACGCTGTGACAAACTGTGGCACATACCATTTCGATTCCTTCTGCGAAACGACCATCCACATTCCGCAGTATCTCGGAGAGTGACCATTCCGCAGCCTTTTCGTCCTTGAAGTCTAACGACGGAGTGTCGACAAGGTGCAGGCCAATTGGGTGCTGCTTGCCATTGCCGTCGATGTCGACGTTGACATCAATGGATGTTGGTCTGATGTAAGAAGTGTGGCCATTACAACCCTGTATGAACTTTGCAACGTTTGCTAGTTGCTCCTTCGTAGACGTGGGGGATATGGAACATGTGTCCAAGAGGAGACGGAGGAAAGAGGTTTTGCCTGGGGTCCGAGCGTTAAGCATGAGCGCCAAGCGTTGATATGCATGGAGAATGCGCCAACGTACCTCCCCTGCAGCCAGCTACAAGCAAAGTGAACTCAGTCCGAGGCTTGCCTAGCAAGGAAGGGAGGGCAGAAAATCGTCAGAGCCAAAAGGTAGCGATTGATACACGGAGAGCGCATTACCCGGGGTATCACGACCGGAACCGCCTTGAGGGGGATAGTTTTGAGGGTGTAGAGCACCTGAACGGTCTTCTTCATCGTGTCTAGAAGGATTTTGTGGCTGGTTCATGACGGTCGGTCGTCAAGAACGGGCTTGGGACTCCAAACGAAGACGGAGAAAGCAGGATTGCCCGCAACCACGGCAGGTCAGCGCGGTGATGATTTCGAAAACTGATGCAGAACCGACACTTAATTCCCACCGAACCAATCGGAACAAACCAAGGTCCAAATAGTTCACGTCAATTTCGGTCCATTAAAAAAGTACGGCAACGGAACTAAATACGACTACGATAAAGCATTATAAAAAAGCGTTAATAAAAAAATATACGTGGATAATGCATTAAAATGGTGGGTCCCAGCGGACGGGGAAATGTTTGCAAAGACCCACCGGGAATAGGGTAAAGCGGGCGTGGGAGTGGTAGGCATGCGCTCCGAGTGCGCATGTAAGCGGGCCAAAGTAGGGTCTGGGTAGCAACAGAAGTACGTAAAGAGAAGCTCGGGAGGATCTGTCATTGGTGGACGCCAGAATATTAATGTGGGGAAGATGCGAAAAAAAAGGCACGCCCCCACCCGAATCTAGTAAGTATAGTAGTATAGCTGTGGTCCGCATCACCATCAAGGTTGCGATTTGCGACGTCGTTCGACGCTGTTATCCGGCCATTCGCCTCTCCTCTTCAGCGGACGACGACGATGTGCGAGTACGAGTGCCCCTGGTCCGCGACCTACGATCATGAGGCTCTACTGTTGATGATGACGGTCCTGCCCCAGACACCTCGCCTGCTGCTGCTGCACCTGTTGGAAAAGGCACCGTATCCATGCTGGTCCTCAACATCAACGCTTCGGGCATCATTCCATGTGTACGATCGCTCGGAACTACCGAAGCTGTAGCTTCCGAGCGGCCCGTTGTTGTCGTTGTTGTTGCCGTTGCCCTTTTAGATCTTGTTCCTTTCGGAGCCTTGCCTGGTCCCCGCCGCCTCTGAACTGGTACGTATTCACATTGAAACTTACGTGCTACACAGTTAGAGCAAGCAGGTTTGCCACCATTGCAGCGAAGTTTTCGACCTAGGTTTAAATAAATCGGGTGTGAACTTTCATAGCCGCGATCCCCTTACCGCGACAGAAATTGCACGCAACAGCCGTCTTCCGTGCACTCCTGCCTTTTTTTGAAGTCTCATCACCGGCAATTGACTCTGAACGGCGTTTCTTCCCTGACTGAGCGATAGCGAATGTTTCATCCCCTTCATCTTCCGGCCGACCATCACTGGAGCCATCAGATAGGGAACTCGGAGAATAACCCGTCGGATGATCCAGAGTGAGTCCGGATCCAGAGGGTGCCGGCCACGCAAAGTGTGATGCGACCGAAGATGTAGAGTACCCCACCATGTGCGACTGAGACGAAACCAAGTCAGACCTCATAGATGCTGTACGCTGTGTATGTCCAGGAAATGTGCCAGACCAGGAGCTATATGCTTGAAAAAAAAAATAGAGAGAAGAAAAATTAGCGCCAACATATTTTCCAAAAGGAGACATGTGAAAGAACTTACGTTGCGTGGGGTGACCCATCATCCCAGAATAGTCTCCCTGTCTCCTCTCAAGATAAGAACTCTCCCCTTCTCCATCAGATCCATAGTCAAGAGCGTTGAAAGGCTCAAATTGTCTACTGGTCTGGGTTGGTTGGCTTGAACCTCGTCTTCCTCTCCCTCGATTTCTCATTGACTCGCGAGAAAACGCGTAAGCAAGCGATGACGGCCCGGCTTCTTGATCCTGCGAAGAACTTGGAGGATAGACTCCTGATGGTATCGGATTACTGCGCGGTGGATCGTGGTATAAGCGTTCAGGTCTGTTTGCAAGGTCATGATGGTGGCGATGATCGCTGTAAAAAGGGCCTGCGTGTCCTTGATTTGAGGGAAAACTAGGAAGGGAAAGACTGCTTGTAGAACGCGTGATGTCGGAAGTGGAAAATCCGCTGTATGGAGGTGGAAAGGGATCGGGTGGACGGACTTGGCTTTGACCTTGATATGTGCGGCGAAGATTGACAGGTGGTAACCGAGAATCGTGTAAGGAAGAGGAGGAGCTAAGGAGGGAAGAAGGACCTGGCGGGCGGTCAAAAGTGCTGATAGGAGGGAGACTTGTAGACATATAAAGACCGTGCTCTGCCTGCTCTTCCGTCGCAGCTGATGACGGTAAGCTGAAGGGCGAGTCGGATGACGCTGCGGGCGCGACGGGTTCAGTTACCATAAGCCGACGTAGTTCTTCGGGTAATTGACTTTGTTCCCCTTTTTTGTCGTCCATATCTGCCTAGAGAGGAAAAGAGAGAGGATGGAGGGAGACCGGCGAAACTGATGGAAAGGACAGTCTATGTGCTCTAGGCAAAGGAGAACGAAAAAGAGGGACGGCATTCACTGAAGCCAGCGATGAAATATAATAGTCAGGAGCAGAGCGACGATCGACGTCCGGCGGAGGTTCCCTTTTTTTTTTATCGGTCTTTTTTTTAAATTCTTTTCTTTTCTGGTATCCGCGTTTTTCTTCCATGCTTTTTCCCTTCCTTTTAGTTTATGCGTTTACCTCCGAGTCATATGCCTGTACAACAACCACGCATGCGGCCGCGGGGGCTCAAATTTTTAAAATAAACATAGAGAGAACCACGCAACTTGTAAAACTGAAACACGATCGCTTTGGCAATTCTCTGGTAATTTCGGATCTTCGGATCTCTCCTCGTCCGGGATCTTTCGCCCATATTTGGCGATATCGACCCTGTCCAACGGTAACACTCCCATGCAAACTCTATTTTCTGATTCCCCCATCCTATGCTCGTTTTCCCCCAAGTACAAGTAGAAAGAAATCAACTCTCAAATTCAGCACACTTGAAGCATACCACCTGCTATGCTGTTTGAATTTCCAACTGGTTTTACTCAATTCTATATCCACCGGATATAACCGCAATGCTGACTAAGCATTTCAAGTTTTTTACTTGTCAGCAATAACACCCTCTGTTATGTCCAACTCGCGTTTTCTCCTCCCATCCAGGTCTTTTTCAACATGCAGGCCAAATTATTCGCAAAAACCTGTCATGAACAGATACAGCAGAGTCATAACTCAACCAAAAGACCAAGGAGCCAGTCAGGTATTTCCAATTTGCCCTACTAGCCACGCGACGCGCCAACTACCCATTCCCGTTCAGGCCATGCTGTATGCTACCGAAGGGATTAATACGGATGCAGACTTTGACAAGGCTATGGTCGGCGTTGCTAGCGTTTGGTACATCTCTCCGCTCACTTGATCCTCAATACTAACAGCCACCTATCAAGGTATGATGGCAATCCGTACGTATACTCACCTCTTCAATTTCACCGTTATCTTACACCAATTTCAGCTGTAACAAACACCTACTCGGTTTAGGACAGGAAATCAAGGCTTCATTATATAACTCTGGCATTATTGGGTATCAATTCGGAACTGTCGGTGTCAGCGATGGTATCAGTATGGGAACACGCGGCATGTCGTACTCCCTTCAGTCCAGAGACTTGATAGCTGACCAAGTTGAGACTGCTGCCGGAGGTCATCATCTTGACGGGATGGTTGTTGTTCCTGGCTGCGATAAGAATATGCCAGGTGTTCTGATGGCTCGTTAGTCCTTCCTATTGCCGTACCCTCATAGGCGCTCAGGGACCTTCACAGTCGGGCGATTGAACCGTCCAGGTTTGATGGTATACGGAGGAACCATCCGTGCTGGGTCGTGTGAAGGCTCTCCCCAACTTGATGTTGTCTCCGCTTTCCAGTCATATGGAAAATACTTACAGGCTGGGAAAACACCAGAGGCTGAGCGCGAGCGTTATAATACAGTTCGCCATGCTTGCCCCGGTCCCGGAGCATGTGGAGGTGTGAGTACCAATTCTCCTACATCTCGGGATACATCTTCATCAATGCAACCTCAAGATGTATACTGCAAATACCATGGCCAGTGCAGCGGAGGCGATGGGTATGACACTCCCTGGTTCTTCTTCTTTTCCCGCCGACTCGGAGGAGAAGCACATGGAATGCTCTTCCATAGGCCCGGTTATGCATAATTTGCTCGCAAAAAATATCCTTCCGAGGGACATCATGACACGTTCGGCTTTTGAAAATGCCATGGTTTGATCCTCCTTCTAGACGCCAATCGCCACGTATTCACCGCACTGAACAGGTTTTGACAATGATTTTGGGCGGATCTACTAATGCCGTCCTCCACCTGATTGCAATGGCGCACTCAGTTGGCATCAAATTGGAAATTGACGACTTTCAAGCCGTGTCAGATCGCACGCCTTTCCTCGCAGACGTCAAACCTAGTGGCAAATATGTCATGGAAGATATTTATAAGCTCGGAGGCGTGCCCAGTAAGTTTCTTTACTCTCAGTCATTGTTCGGGGACTTTGGCAGGGTTTTTGATCAATTTTGGAGTAAAGAAATCCTCGCTTTTCTTTTGAAGAACAAAGTGATCGATGGAAATAATATGACTGTGACTGGTCTCACACTCGGCGAGAATCTCGATAGGTGGACTCATAAGTACGGGGAGCTGGACCACTCTCAAGACGTCATTCAGCCTTTCAGCAACCCTATAAAAACTACAGGTCACATTAGGTTTGGCTCCCCGAAGAAAACATCAATATCACGCTTTTTGTAATAACCCCGTCTTTAGAATCCTGAAAGGCAATCTCGCTCCTGGTGGGGCCGTGGCTAAAATCACAGGAAAAGAAGGCTTTGGATTTACGGGAAAAGCCAGGACTTTTGACAGCGAAGACGAATTTGTCAAAGCGGTCGAGAGCGGCTCAATCAAAAAGGGTGAAAAAACCGTTGTCATCCTGCGGTACCTGGGTCCAAAAGGAGGGCCTGGTAAGCCATATCCGTTCACGGCTCTCGCATCACTGCTGAGCCTTGCCTAGGCATGCCTGAAATGCTCAAGCCTACTAGCTTGATAATGGGCGCAGGTTTAGGACTAGACGTCGCATGCCTAACTGATGGCCGTTTCAGCGGAGGGTTAGTGCTATTCAAATTTTATCTAGATGGGCTGCCTGTATATTAACGCGACTGAACATAAATTAGCTCTCACGGTTTTTGTATTGGACATGTGGTACCAGAGGCGCAAGTAGGTGGTCCCATCGCGCTCGTTCAAGATGGCGACGTTATCTCTGTCGATGCGGTGCAGAACACCATTGTACTTGACGTCCCTCCCCATGAGCTGGAAAGGCGTCGAGCAAATTGGGTTGCTCCACCTCTGAAAGTCTCGCAAGGCACACTTTATAAGTACGTCAAAAGCGTTACAGACGCAAGCAATGGCTGCATCACAGATGCTGTTGTTTGAGAAGCGGAAAACCTAGGAGGTGGATGGATCACGCTGCAAATGTATCTTTCAACAGTATTGTATTAATGTAAGCGCCAGTGTGTGTTTTGATTAATTGGGGAAATTGTGGCGGTTGCAATTTGGGACTTAGACCCTACTTTTTTTCAAGATACGTTTCTTTTCTGCTTTGGGCATCTTTGTTCTCCGTCTCTCCCTTGCTTCTGCTTTTACGGCTTGTTTTCGTTCCTGTCAATGCCTTAGTTGAAGTTTTTGTTGGGGCGGAGGTTGAGTATTTTACCTTCTTCGTTTCTCTATCCTCGTGACGGTGTCCCCTGGGCTGCCGCTGAATAAAATGATCTTTGCTCACGCCATCACCCTCGTCATCATCCCCGTCCACAGACTCACTATCATCGGGATCAGACATAACCTGCACGATGGGTCCCGTCTCGTCTGACAGAGTGGGTTTGACATCGACAGATGCTTTCTTGCCAGCGACTGGTACTACACCAATTGTCCTTGCATATATAAGACCGTCCTCCTCTCCACGAACAAGTTTGTCGACGTCTCGCTCAGGGTCGTACACCTCGTTCAATGTTCGTGGTATGAACGACTGTAGGAAGATGGATTCTTCGTGGGCCAAAAGGGATTCTCCTTTGGCGTGATCGTCCTGACTAAAGCCGTTGCTTGGGTGCATGTCATCCCCTGCTCTTTCCATCCAGCCTCGTAAGACAGCCTCGTCATCCTCTGACACTGACGACGTTTGAGCCTGTGTGATGAACTGGAAACATCTTCTCAATCCAAGGCACCCTACGCCCAAACGACCGAAGAAAACTTCCACATTCTTAATATCTTTGCGGAGAAAATCGAACGCGGCAGGGTGATCATGTTCGACACTCTGCGAAACGTCAATGACACACAGATGTCCTTCGTGATAGAGGATGTTGTACTCCGACAGGTCAGCATGTACTAGCTTACACGTGTGAAACATTTTACGCATGATCAACACGAGCTCGACGTAGAGGTTGGTACAATCTGAGCTCGGAAGTTCGGCATCCTTGAGTCGAAGGGATGGCCTTGAAACTGTTTAAAACGCTTTGGAACGACGTGAACTTCTAAGGGTACACTCACCAGCCCTCCTTGTCCCCGACAAACGTCATAACAAGGACATTATCGCGAACTTCAATTGGGTTGGGGCAGCTGATCTCAGCCCCCGCCAATCTCTTGAGATTGCGCATCTCCTTCTCGGCCCAAAGGCGGACCATTTTTCGCGGATTGTGGCGATTGTAGCCCCGACGAAAACGATATTCCCCAGCAACATATTTATCCCGGTCTTTGAAAACAAGAATGGAAGTTTTATATATTTTCAACGCCAAATGGGCACCCTCAGGAGTAAGCGCATGATAAACATTCGCCTAAGAACATGTGAGCTAAAACATCAGCCAAGATATGAAAAGAGGGAGAAAACCTCTTTTCCGGTACTAATGCACCCATTGATTTCTTGTATCAGCCCTCGCCCTATCATCTTGAACAATATAACCCGAGTTCTAGGATCTAGCACCTGCTCAGTCGTTGCACGATCTGATTTATCTTTGGCGTTTGCATGCGCGCTTGGGCCCTTCCTGTTAACACCAACGCCAATTACATATGGTGAATCGATTTTTGCGATGCGTGAATTGTATTTTTCTAGAGCTGTAAGCTGAGTAGCCGCTTTGTCTTTGTTATAGGCTGTATGATTCGATGGGGTGGAATCCCGAGGAACGTTGAGCGCTGGTAGTGGAGCTACGTGTTCTGGTTTCAAGAAGGAAGGCGTGCCCTGGGCGGTTTTTGTTTGGACTGCAACGTGCTGGCGGAGTCGATTGAATTGTTTCGTAAAATCTGCGTCGAGGGTAAGCTTCGCCGAAGTAAAATACAAGCAACTCGCACAGTACCCCTTTCTGCAACTTCCCAGTCCTCGTCTTCTACGCGATAACCAGCGAGGTCGTCCTTGATATCATAATTATAATCGAAATCATCATCCTCTTCTTCAGAGTAATGACCGAAATCAGGCTGACGGTCGTCAGACTCAGACTCAGCTGTATCAATGTACAAGCTCTCCGTTCTTATGCCTAAGTTATGTTTCAGTAAAAATTTAGATGTTATTGCGGAAAAGTACCTTCTAGGTTAGATGGCATCGTATGTGAACAGATTTTTTGACAAGCATCTCTTATCTTATCGTTCACGTGATGTACATGTGAACACCACCATGGGTAAACAGCTACTAAACACCAAGCACGGATGTAATCGGTCTAGCTACGCAAGTAGTGGTTTTTAGGATAATGTAAACAATGCAGAATAAAGCATACCCGTAGCGGGATTCGTCGCATGGCCCGCTAAAGTTGATACAGCATCATGCCACAGCACTGTCGTTTTTGGGCACAGCATCGTGGGAACTACACAGCTGTTGCCACGTACCTTACTCGTATCTTCTTACTGGACATACATTCTGTAGGGCACTGATGGATACAATGAGGAAACGAGTAGTTACATCTCCTCCTAAGGAGGAAGATGAAGGTCGGGTGCTTGACGAGCAAGGTTTATTCTGTTTGAGTTCTCCTAGTGTCTGTTCGCTGACTAAACATGTTCGCAGAACAAGAGAAGCTGGTGCAGGACCTCAGGCAGGAGAATAATTCATCCAACAAACGACTATTAGGAGCACTCAAGGTGATTTTGGCACTATCTATGACCCTGTGAGTACAAAAACTCGAAGACGAGATCCTGGTTCCCTAATCTATCCCTAACGCCAGGCAGACGATGTCTTTTTTCAGAAACCCGCTTCTTGCCATGTTCCCTCTAACATTGCCAGGAGATTCCGCAGACATCCCCCTATCAGCTGCCTTCACATTCTTCAATATCGTTCTTCATATTAACCTCGCTCTTGTTGTCTTCAAGAATGAGATCTTGTCGCGATACCAAGTATCTGAAACTGCTATTCATCCTCTACCATATCAGCTAGCTTATGCGATGGCCTCCATACCATGCACTCTATCCCTTTTTCTAAGGAGGCCATGGCAAATTTCGGCGTGGTGGGGTGTAACGTTCATGATGGTTCTCGTCGTTCAGACGGCGACGAGCTCCATCATTCAGGGGAACGAGAGCGTTTCTGAGCTCGATTCTCTCCGTTATCGATCTCCTAGCGCATAGAGACATTTAGTCATTTCATTTTTGCGTAGTGGTACTTACTGCTCGTTGTTATGTATATGCATACTTTTTGATTGTGCGAGAAGATTAGCCTATGTTACCCTGCTACTTATAGAAACAACGATGACGACGATTCCGCTAGAAAGCCTCCCGTATAGCAATACTCGATTTGATGTACTATTTGAGAATATCGACGAGGAAATGAAAAAGCTACCCGCGTTGCGCAGCATAGGCTCTCAGCGACGAAAGCGGTTTGCGGCTGATCTTGCGCTGATCGGACTCTCTATTCGGTAGCTAATTCTATTTCAACCTCAATTCTTCTTAACTTTCTCTGAAATGTAGTACGGGTTACCTTGTAGACGCTGTTGCACCGCACGGTTCGTCGCGAGTATTTGGGCAGCTAATCTCTGGCCTTCGACTGGTATTGGATCTTACGCTGGAGTATGTTGCTAGCTTGCGCTTAGCCTAACGTCATAGATATGTCCAGAATTCGGCACTGTGGCTCATGTCTACGAGCCTACCTCGGAGCAAAATTTCTTCGTGAATGTACCAATGCTTTCTGACCGACACCGTGCAGGTTTCAATGATGTCACCTTTGTGAATCTGGGGAAGGGTAACTCATTCCATGTTGTAAGTACCGACATGCCAGCCTCGGTCGATGATTGTTCATGTTACATCGAGCTCCCTGGACCCCCTACCGACCTCACAACCATCCTTTCGTTCTTGGTAGGAAGTGCGACTTCTCCGCCGTTTTCGATCACGCTACCGCATAACCTGGCGGGGAAGACTTTGGTACCTTTGGCGGCCGTACTCCTGGGGTATCTCGTCGCATACACCCCGGAATCCCTTGAACACCCGTTTCTCGAAAACGTGACCCTTGATGTCTATGAATGTGTCTTGACGTCGGGCAAAGTCACTTCCCACTCATTGTTGCAATTTTCTTGTCCGTCAGAACTTGCGACACAACATCCACATATGCTGAGCCCCGCTCATGTCAAAGCCTCATTGGCTGAACAGCTGGGTCCTCGCATCAAACAGTTTACTACTTATGCTGAGCTTCAGGTATTACACACGAACCGAACTCTTGATCGTGTCGCGTTGTAATAGTTCTAGGGTGACGTACAGTACATTATCATTACCAAAAATGCATCGAAACGGTATTAGTCAACGCTAATATTGATAATTTTGATATCCTCGTAGGGCTTATCCATTTTGTTTGTCTTCACATTCTCAATGGTATGAATGACCTCAAGGCCTGAAATGACGCGGCCGAAGATGGTGTGCTTCTTGTCAAGCCAGGGTGTCGCAGTCGTCGTGATGAAGAATTGCGACCCGTTGGTGCCTGGTCCTGCATTTGCCATGCTTACTGTATATGGCCTACGAGCGTATAGAATTAGACCAGAGCAAGACCTATAAGAGCGGCATTACCTATCGTGCTTAAGGTCGTCTGAAAATTCATCTTCGAATTCTCTACCCCAGATTGACATTCCACCTGTTCCATCACCGAGAGGATCACCAGTCTGTATCATGAACTTCGGAATAACACGGTGGAACACCACACCCTCGAGATATCCGCTTCTAGCGTGACCCACGAAATTTTCGACGGCTTTTGGGGCATGCCCAGGGAATAGTTTAAGGTGCATATCACCCAGAGTTGTATGAATAGTAGCAGAGTCAGCCAAGGGTGAAGGCCCTGTTTTGGTTGCTGGAGTTGCCGACGCCACATTCTGCTCGTCACGTGTGGGTCGTTCGTTGAAAACATCTCGTTCTCCCATTTTGTTGTCCCTAGAGGGGAGATAAGTACGAGCTAGCTCGCTCTTGGAGGTATGGCTTACTCAAGTTCTGTGCGCGTAAATAGGTAAAATCTGCCTCGTTTGAAGCCAGTGCAGAATAACGTAGGGTCTCTTTGTGCTTTACTTGCCAGCAGTGGGTTTGTGGATGCAGCCATGGCCTAAAACTCGCTTGAGGCATTCAGCTATATCATGCATTATTGACGCACCATCGTAGTGACACCTTTTTTGGCCGGGGCACCCTGATATAAACTGAGGTTCAAAAAACGAACTGCTTCGTCTTTACCCAACAGACGAACTACGCGGTTGGTAACGACATTCAATACTAAAGAAAATTAGGGGGGACAGAGTGATAGAACTTGAAAGCATACCTTTGATACCGAGCAAAGAAGGGTATAAGATGAAGGATCCCGTTTCGTCCCATATGGCGTTATTCCAACGTGCGTGTGTATAGCCATCGGAGCCAGGCATTTCCAACTCCCGTTCTACAGCCAGGCGTCGCCCAAACTCCATATCATCCAACTTATAAGCTGCCGTGCCAGCCTGCTGCATTTCTTGGATCGCTTCCAAAGACTCGTCGTATTTGCGTGTCATCTTGCCTGTCAAAAAGTTGAAGACACGGATTTGTCGATCTGGAAAAGACATAGTGACAAAAGCAGAATAATTGGGCGAGAGTGTAATGCACGTCGGAGTGGATCTTGACTACGACAGAAGATGGTAATGAGTTGGTGGAATATTATGCATCTTGTAGGCGCACCTTTTTGAATTCGTAGAGGTCTGTCGCACTCTTGTATGACCATAGACCAGGAACATTTCTTGGCAGAGCAAACGGTTCAGTTGGTTGCCAGTATTCAATGAACCCACCCTCATCCGCTGATATGACGGTATCGTATTTGTCGTTGAACTGCCGTCTTTTTACATACTTATGAAGTGGATTTAACTCGTAATACGTACCGTCATAATATGAACCGGGAAGCGGTGTAGGTTCTCAATTACTTCTAGCGGCTTCTCATTTCCGCGACCATCGTATATACGAATGGTTCCACCTGTCGAGTCGGACCTGGAAGGCGGTTGAAAACTTTAGGCAAGCCAATTGTATGATTACGAACACTGCAAGAAGACCCTGTGCTTGTCCGCGTTTATGTACCCAGCAGCACGCGCGAGGGGTATATCCAAGCTTAATTATGTTGATCATGTCTAGTGAGCCACATTGTAAGTTGCGTTTGATACGAGGTGCGAGCACTCTGAACACACCGAAATTAACGACGTCAAAAACCTTAGCGTTTCCGTCTTCGGACACAGTCGCAAAGAGCTGCCCGTCTGTGCTTGCGGATACCCCAAATACGGGGTTTAGGTGCGCACGATAATGTTTCACGAATTCGATACCCTCTTCTTGCTTCTTCCAAAGCTTGAGATGACCATCGACAGAAGTAGTAATCAAAAAATCAGTTCTGGAAAGTTTTCAAGTGTTCTGTTTTTTTATCAGTTGATAGACGAAGTACACACTTTGTTACCACAGTAAAGTTTATCGTGTCGCGGTGCATGAAGCTTTTATAATATTGGTCCGTATCTGGCAGATGTTCGAGATACAGACGCTCATGTTGCAACACTAAAATCATGTTCTGCATGTCTTAAGGCTTAACAACAAAGGAGAAATATAATCTACGCACCTTTGCGCTTTTTCTTTACACTACCGTCAGCTGGCAAAGGCATCGGGCCCACGTCATCGTCGCTGTCTCCATCCATGGTGTGGTCAGGCTGAGGCTGCTCAGCGTTTGCTTCGCTATCACCTTTACGGTTTCGTTTGCCTAAGGTAGACACTTCCTGGTCTGAGTCGGACATGAGGAAAGTTCAAGTTGAGGTGTTAGTGATCGGAACTCGGATAAGACGGCTTTCTTGCAATCATGGCAAATTAGCTTGCCGAGTCGGAGAATAGAACGCTAGCTATGGGTCAGCGAATTTTAAACATTAACATAGTTGCCAGCAACAGCTGGAAATACTACAATGGTCCTATTGGACACCCTTCATAACAATTTGTATGCTGCATTTTTGTGAGAAATGGATGTGAACATCAAACATACATGAGTGAGTGTTGTAGCAATAGTTAGTAACTTCAGTAGTCAGCACAAAAACATGAAGAAATGTGCAGCTAATGAACTATACACCAGTTTGCTTGATTAGCCGGATAATGTCAACAGTTGATTGGGCACATTGAGTGTCATTGAAAGGGTAAGATGAACAGAACAAAATTTGCAATGACCAATGAATAGTTCATGGGACCGTGTACGAAAAACGAGTGGAGTGACCTTGGTAAATAAATAACGCGATCAAGCTGCTACATAATAGTGCAATCCTTCTTGTTGTCAAGTTCTTTCTCCTCAGCCGCTAGAATTGCCTTCTCTTCCTCAGACAGCAGCTATTTGAATGAATTAGCACATTGCTTGAGATGGGTAGCACAAAAGAATCAGGAGCTTACTCCTTTCTTAGCACGCGCCTGCATTGCCTTCACCCTACTTTCTCGCTCCGATTTTGCACGACTAAAAGTTAGATATTATATTTGAGTAGCGGGGGGTAGGATTAGCGAGTAGTTTCAGGCGCATGTAAATATAGGTGGTGGGACAAAGGCATTATAATTGATGATTGTAGGCGTAGTGTGTGTATTCGTATCGTTAGAAGTGGATGTTCGATGCGTATCGGTGGTTCGAACAGTGGAGGGGGGCGGAAAAGGACTACTAGATTATGAGTTGCTACAAGGATGGTACCGAGGGGAATATACATACCGGTCGGTCTTGGAAAAGGGGTTCGCATGATTTGACGTTCCAGATTTGGAATGGGAGGCTTCTGAGGATGTTGCAAGTTTCTGAACAGGTCGAATGACGGAAGCGGAAGGCGTAGCCTTTTTGATAGCGTTCAGTGCGGCAGACGCCTTGCTACTTAACTCTGCTGAGCGAACGCCGCCTGCGCGATTGACCCCACTAAGCATACGAGCAGTACAATTATGGTCAGTAGGGAATCTGTGAGACGGGCAGAACTGGTTCCTGCATTTCTGGATGAAATTCAGAGAATGACGGTGATTAAGCTGCTGGGATTACATACGTCGCAACGTATTGGGGAGAGCAAAACCTTCTTGCAATTTGCTCTACCGCAGACGGGCATCGTTCTTGTCCTGCCAGACTTGCCAGTCGTAACTGAGCATTCCTTCAAGATGTGATCTTCCATTCTGTCATTTGGATCTTGACCCACGCGAACCGCCACGGGTGTGTTGCAAAAGGGACCTTATAAAGTCTAGTCAGTTGGTATAGCCGATATAGTGGCAATCGGCGAGCGCACAGTCTGGGGCCACACGATTATGTTTAGTTTCGTCGTACTGAGGGCATTGGTGTGCAGAAACTCTGAAGTGCTCTTGGCAGAATGACTGCTCACAATGCTGGCACTTGAAAGGAAGGAAGTCAATGAGAAGACAGGATGGATGAGAGCACTGTTTCCCAATCGAGAGAAGCTGGTCGTGAGTGGTAGACATCGTATGTATAGTGTTGTGGCAATGGCGCTAGGCTGGCTGATATATAGGTAGTCCAAAGCACAGGGCTTACGCGGCCTTGTAAGACACGCGTCCTAGGAAACGAGAATGTTCTCGGGGCAGTGTAAGGCCATCCATCTATCACGTAAGCAGAGCTATGGCCCTTGACGCGATAACACTCAAGTTTACTTTCGTGAGTTCTCACTATATGTCAAAATTTGCGATGACTCATTGGGGCGCCATTGTTAGATTAGGCACGGGGAGTCCATAGATAATCTGGTATATTTCTTCAACGACATTTGTTGTCCTGCTCAATGATTTGATTCCATAGCGTTCTGTTTGGGCGGGATGCAGAGATTCAGAGCTTTCAAATCATGGTAATTATACATGTGTTTCCTTTCCTACCTATTAATCACCTTTTATCAGGGAAAGCGGTCCGTCGAGCCAGTCGTCGAATTGTTAATATCTGACGTATAAAGCAGCAAGCAGAAGCACTCGGACGTTTTTTCAAGGATATTCATCTGACAGCTATAGTTTCCTCACCGCTGAAGCGTGCTCTTATGACGGCAGAGATTTTGCAACAAGCTCAGAAAAATACACCTCCCTTGAATATATCTTCACTGCTTCGTGAGCAAAACTTCGGACTCGGCGAGGGAGAGCTATACAACATACAAAAGGAACCTGGCGTATCATTCCAAGCTCACGTTGCCAAAGGCATTTATCCTCCGACGCGTGTACGGTCTGACCGATTTCCTGAAGGAGAGAGCCTGGACGATGTTGCCAAGCGAGCTGACCAAGCTGTCGAAAAAATTATTATTCCGTATATCAAGAGTGCATCGGAACTGAATGCACAGGATCTACATGTTGCTTTTGTTAGTCACGGCATATTCATTAGCGAGCTTGTCGCTGCGCTGCAAAGGCAGGGCGAGGGCACGGCAGAGAGGCGCTATCGAGGCCTAAGCAATACAGGATGGACGGGTGTTGCCGTGAAAGTGTTTGTAAGGGATACAAACTCATTATCTGCCTCCTCACGAGTGACTTTTAGTGCAGAGAGGACAAAACGAAGAAGACCCGAATGCCATCCTTTTTCAAGTAAGAGTTATACAACACAACTCCCGTGATCATCTCCACGGTTTGGTGAGTGTGTCAAATATCCCAGAACCGCGGTCACTGATATTGCATATAGGTCCGGCAGAAGGCTGGTATAGGGAGTTCCAGATACGATCCTAAGCAGGCAGATATTCGTTCGTTCTTTAGATCCGAAGATACGTCGACTTCTCTTGCACGAAGCTGAGGCTGAGATGCGCTTGTTCCTGGCATTTCTCAACACGGTTCTATTGCATAATATCATTGTACGAAGTTGTAGCGGATTGAAAAGAACGCAGATATATCAAATGCGGTCTCTAGTGGACTAATTGGAGCCATAAGGCAGAAGCTGCTTCTTTAACCTGATGGCTTGTGTATCCGTGGCATACGCTGTTTGCCCGAGCCTGTTAACTCTGCTTGGGGTTTTGTCAACGTTAAGATGAGAACGAAAAGCTTTCCCCTATGTCAAGGCATGGCTTTGAGGGACAAATTAGTAGTGTTCATTGAGTACTCACACGTTTGAAGGCAACACCCGATGCAAGAGACCGCCACCTTTTTTTTGCTCCAGAGTGCGACTTCATCTTATAGCCAGCGTGAGCTGCGGAAGATGTTGAAAAAGGTTGTCTAGCGATTTGAAGCGACTCGCAAGCGCTCCGCCATGGGAGTGTTGCTGCAGCCAATCGGTTAAAATACATGGCGGAGAGACTTGTAAAGTTGTTGATGTCACGTGCTCAAACATTGGTACAGCAAGCAGTTCAAGAACGTTCAAGCTTCAAGCTTATCGACATCCACAAAAGACCTCGATGAGCGAGAACTCCAGCATATCTAGAGAAGATGCAGAACGTGTGCGTCTGATATGACACCTAGTTTCATACTTTTTGACACATGAGTCGTTCAGATCCGCCTCAAACGGTTAGCTAAACTCCAAAACGCAGAACCTTCGGACAGGACATCGCCAGTTAGCTCATCCAGCACAACTCCTACTCCCCAGGCCAGACCTACTCTACCTAAGCCAATCCAGAGTCCTCCGCCAAAAGTATCAAACCCTCCCCCCAGTGTATCACTACCCGC